>JAPYYV010014079.1:0-10095 GCA_030522625.1 Copidosoma aretas
ATATATATATATATAAACTTTATCTGTGATTAAACTGATTGTACTAAGCAGAATCTTTTCAACCTCCTATTGTCTAAAGAGACACGTACCGATGCGTATCTTGCTTCGCGTAAACTGTAGACACTTCATATTAGCATATGACTAGTTATAATGTAAGTACTGTGCGTGTTTGTGATCATCGTCGATCTTTTAGCGCTGCTTATTGTATTCCAGTTCTATATTTTGTTTTTAATCCTTAATTTTAGTGCACCTTAAGAGAGCCTAGGCATTGTCCGAAGTAGGCTGAAGCGTTGTGCAATTAATAAACATATATGGATAGCGAGACTACTTGAGTTTTTGTTTAATTTTTCACAATGCCCGTGAAAAAAAGTATTGAGAAATTTCAAGATTATAAAATGCCAATAAAAACTTAACGTACACGCGGCTTAGTAGCTTGACATGTAGTTCGCCAGAATACCGACGTAGACGATTGGATTTTTTTTTTTTTTTTTTTAGGTTAATGGCAACATATACCCTAGATTTCTCTGAATTTCTAAAAAACAAAGGGAATTCCCTGACTTTCCATGACTTTTTCTAGTCTTTCGCAAAATCCCTGACTTTCCCTGACTTTCCACAGATAGTCACCCTGTAAACAGATTGGAAGGACTGTGGACAAAGTTTACATAACTTGTCATCCTAAAAGTACAAGAAGTAGGATTAAAAAAAATTTCATTGCGTACAAGAGAAGGAGGAAATCTTGGATGGAGTAATTCTTTTAACTGTTGTTTTGGCACACCTATTCGTCCTACACAAACGTTTTTTAATAAAATTTTATTCCACTTTTCTCCACATTATATTTCACTGCTTTTGTATGCAAGCTGCTCGATTTGATGGCCTACAGCGCTGAAAGATTTTAGAAAAAAAAAGTGAAACTGCTTAGCAAGAGAGAATCTTTACTGAGATCTGCCTGCAGATCACTCAAAGGTGAGATATTTTGTTTTGCAACAACGAGCCAATAATCATAATCTTGTATTTTTATTCTGCATACATTTTTTTTATGCGTATAAATTGTAACAAACATGATACCAAGTATATATGTGTCACTTCCATGAAGCACGAAATAGCGAATAACCTCCGCGATACTTCTGACTCGGAAGTACATATTGAAATCGATGATACTAAATGACCATCTATAAGATTCAGCCGACTTCGACAAACTACCAATTAGAGTAGTCGACACAAAAAAATTAAAACTTTAGCAAAGACTGGAGAGTAGCTTGTAAATAGCTTGTTCAACCGTCTAGATCATTAGCATTATATGAGAGATAAAAACGCGTGTTCATATAAGTTGTATTCTAATGAGATCCATCACGTTTTTATCTATATACCACAGGAACAACTCGAACGATTACTATTTTACATCTCAATTTGTTTCATGGTTGAGAAATGCTTGCCTGGCTACGTACTACTGCATTTTGCTGCCCACTGCAGTTTGGAAACTTTCAAGACCCCGTCGGACAATGAAGTGGATCTTTTAGCAAAACATTCCGAAAGGCAGCACTCTGCTTAATTTGCGTTTGAAAACAGTAAGTTTTATACTCTAGGCTCTTAAAATTGCACAAATTTTTTTTGCTTTGTTTCCATGGTTTTATTTAATCTCTAATTGGCATGTGCTTTTAAGTTTCTTTTCAGGATTAAGTCCTCTACAATTGGCAGATACAGTACCAGTTGAGGCATGAAAGAGGCTTTATAGCTGAAACTCGAACGGCACTGGAGTAGCTGACTTATAAATATCCATCTTTGAAATTTTTCTCTGCTTAACCTTTATTCAACTATTGTATTTATTATTTATAAATTATTATTTGTAATTCACAAGTTGCGTTTAAAATCTTTCTAATAATGTTCTAGTATTTACGTTAGGGGTGGTAAATTATTTCTATGCCTCTTAGGTACCTGTCTCTTCTCTTCCAGTATAAAGTATACAGTTACTAGTTTTTGATGAAATGTTTATAAAATGTTTGTGATATATTTAACTTGAGTCTTTGATGAGTGTTATGTCTTGTTTTCTACTACAAGAGTCTTCCAATTCCGATGTAAAATATTTTTTGACAAGTAAAAAATGTTATTTCGGAAATATATTCTATATGTTCAATAAAATTTCGAGAAAAATTAAAAATACGTTGCATTTGGTAAAGATGAAGTTTTTTTAATTTTTTAGCTGAAAGAGTCATGAAGCGATCATATATAGCACAATCATCCAATTTTTAAAAATATCGATTTTTTAAGTTAAATTAAATTAATGTGACCAATCATCAGTGAAAAAAAATTATATTTCATAGTTAGTAGTTAGTATTTGAAATAAAAATCAATAAGTCATGTTTTATGAACAGAAGCAAGAGTAAATCTTGAGATATAAAAAATAGAACATACGAGCAATAATATACCCACGTACAAGCTCAACAAAATTTACATTCATTCGTAAAAAGTAAGCCGACGGAATCCAGAGATAATTTTAATTACACCTATTAGCACTTACTATCAGTGTGCTGCGATGAATGAGTAGCATAAGCTGAATGTATTAGTAATAATATACGTTTATTGGCTTTGAATTTTATTTACACAGCTATGAGACCCCATGAGCTGAATAAGCCATAAATGACAGCTAGCGCCATCTGTTGCAACTTTTTTGGAATAATCTAAATACAGATAAAAATTTTCAGTCGGTCAGAGACTAGCCTAACCCATATATCTGATGATTTGATATAAATCCAAACGATTACTTGACATTTTTTCCGAACTTTTTTCAAAATTTACTTAAAAAACTTGATGCAAATAAGTGTGTAACTTGTTGCTGGAATATTGTACTAGTGCGCTCAAGTCATTTTTTTACCATATGAAATACTTTTATGTAAATAATAATCGAGTTTGAAATCAAGGCTGACTATCTGCCAACAACGTTTACTAACACTAAAATTTATAACATTTTACAATGATTTTCATAGTTTGGAGTGTTAAGGGCGCTAGAGCTATTATTCATTAGATGATGCTCAAAGTTTCATATGTTTTGGTAAGGGTATAGAGATGAAAAGTGTGGAACCGTCAACGTAAACTTGTAACGTTAAGAAGTCCCCTTCCACGTCCTCTTAACAAAATGTGATGGAAATCCGTAGCGAGAAAATAAATCATCAAACGCCTGCGAAGTTTCTTTTTCGCTCATATTATTCATTAGAAACGTGTCTGGCTATTTTAAGTGACTATCAATAATCAACAAGATCATTTTATCGATTAGCGGTCCAAGAAAATCAGCGTGTATCTTGTGCCATGGAGTAGTAGGCCAAGTCCACGGAAATAAAGGTATTTCAACAGGACTTTTTTTTTAATACAAGGCATACAGGTTTGTGATATTTCTACTAAGTCGTCATCCAAGGTTGGCCAGCAAACAAATCCTCGAGCCAATGATTTCATTCGACAGATACCGAAATGACTAGAATAAAGCTCTTTTCGAATTAGTTTTTGCAACTATTCAGGTACACACACTCTATATCTCCATAATACACAATAATTTTCTATTGACATGGCATCTCGTGTATGCCAAAAAGATTTCATGATATCATTTTCAGGCTGTTTTGCTGGCCAGCCATCTCCACAAAATGCAATTATTGTACATAATAATTTATCTTTTCGAGTGTATTTTTAAAATTTTTTCCAATATAGACTAGCGAGATCATAGAGTTAATATTATTCAAAAAAACGTCTGAAATATCTTCGAGAATTTCGATCACTTTACAGTGGTCAGACGTTGTTTTTATTGGCAACCTACTCAACTAATCAGCATAATTATCTTTGTATTTTATGAGTTTGACATCGTCTTGACACGCCGATAAAAATGCAGCCCATCTTTGCAGTCGTGCTGCTGTTATTGTTGCAATAGATTTTTCGGGATGAGAAACTGTTCTTAAAGCCGCGTTGTCTGTTTGCAAACTAAATTTATGTCCGAATAAGTATTCGTAAAATGTTTTTATTCCAATTGTTACCGCTGGTCCTACCCAGTCTAATTCAAAATAATTGCATTCACTGACTTTCAAAGTTCGACTAGCGTATTGAATTGGACGATCCAAAATATCTTTAAATCTGTGAGCTTATATAGCTGAAATGCCATATGGTGACGCATGATGATGACAAGTTGAAATAATTTGTTTATTTGGTTTAAGTTTCACTAAAAGTTTTTCAGAAGTTGATTCATTTTTTATCATTGCAAAGGTGCTTTTACATTAATCCGTTCATACGAATCCTTTTTTTTTCGAAGCATTGATAAATGGTTTCAATTTTGATGCTGAATGAGTTATTTATTTGCTATAATAATTAATGGATCAAAAAAAACTTCTTAACTGGTGAAGGTCTTTTGGCTCTGGAGCGTTTTTTACAGAGTATAATTTACTTTAAATAGAATGAACACCATTTTTGTCGATTTTGTGTCCTAAATACAATATTTCGTTTTCAAAAAATATTCATTTTTTTAAGTTTATTTTCAAGCCACACTTTGCCTGACTTGAAGGGGAGTCTGACAAAACCCAATAGGTTAGATTTGCGTCCACTATTAGCCGTTTTTGCATTTTAAAGTACATTACGTAACTTGTGTCCATAGTAGGCACTAGCAATCTGTATTCCCACAAGCTGTATAATTGTACGAGTGGCTCTGCGGTTGAATGGTACTTGAAGCTTGAAGCCTTCAACTGTGAGTTAAAGCCACCACCGACGAGTATCCTTAATCTCCTCTTCTTTCGCGGCACCCATTTTCAAGATCATATATGCCTGTGCTGGTATTACCTCAAGAGGCGACGCAACCTCCTTGTTTATGCCTACCTGGTCTTGGTTTCCTTTTCCTTTGGGCATTTGTTTGCGAAGTGGTCTGCCTCATTCCAAATACAGCACAGTACTTGGAAGGTTTAGGGGATCCTTCTTGTTTGTCTGGGTCGTTCCTTACAGAGAGTTTTTCTGAGGAATCATGTCACCGTCTATCATCTGACGAGGTAGACGAGTGGCGTTATTTCCCCTATTCGGTAAAGAGGACGATATACGGTCGTCGTTACGTGGGCTTTGACGACCTTAGAGGTGCACAACCTCAGGCAGTGGGTTAGAGTCCTGGCGATCTCCATAAATCCTGTTTATCGGTAGTCTGAATATATCTTGTTCAACGGGTGAAGTATCCTTTTGACGCTTGACCAACTCCTGCCAAAACTTAATCCTTGTATCATTTAGATCGAAGCCGGCTATTGCGGGAGATGGGTCCAGTAGCCAGGATTCGGACTTGAAACTCTCCGCAACGACTTCACGCAGCCTTTGTTGTCCCTCGACAAGCTGAGTAAGTAGTTGAGTAAGATTATCGTCAGACTTGATCTCATTGATCCCGGCATCCTTTGGCTGTTTTTGTAGTTCCATGGGGCCTTTGGCAGGCTTGATGGCCGTCTCTAGAAAGGGAAATATTTTCGGCGGGGGTGGTTCCCCGAGATTAGTGTGATCCTGTAGCACGCGTTTAGCTTACGTAGCCTTTCGTAGGGGTCCCTAATATGTCGGAGTTACCCTCGTTTCACCATTGCTTGAAGTTCCAGCTTCATATTTCGATAGTACGGGCCGATTTTTTTTTTTTTTTTTCCGGCCATGTGGGTTCGATCCTCTTAACGATGGACTTTATCTACGCCAGATAGTCTCTTACGGGCACTCTCGTGTATTGAGTCCGTAGTTGGGCGCTGGAAGCTAGACGGTCCTAGAGTTCCTCTCCTTCTCTGAACCAAAGCATTTCTTTGGTGATAAAGTCCTCATAGCTCACCCAGTGGTGTTTCTGGTTACGTAACCACGTAGCTGCTACCCCTGTAAGAAGTTCCAGAAGTGTGAGAGGCAGTTCATCCTTCATCACACCTGACATTTTTCAAAGTTTTTTAATACGGACAAGAAACCCTTCAAAATTCTCTTGTTCTGCACCGGAAAAGCTTAGTCTCCGCCGCCTTGCTATTTTGCCGAAATCTCTTCTTGGAAGTCGGTTATCATGCCGCGCAGGAGAAAAATTTATCTTGCCTCGTTAGAGAATATCTCCTCCCTTCCAGGCTAAGCCCAGGGGAATAGCGGAAAGCTGTGACTGCGAGGCATTTGCACTTTGAAGGTGGATATTACTTTTCCCTCCTTTAAGGTGTATATTTCTTACCTCTTCTATCAACAGCGAAAATTGCCGTTCCAAATTGCTGAATAAGTTTGTAAAGTCATTAAACAGTAAGTTGTCACCTGGTTTTTTGGATTTATTGGTTGTGAAAAGCTTCGTGAATGACTCCTTTTTATGTTGGTATATGGAATAACAAATTATTCTTACTGCTTCCTCCTTTGTAAACGCTTTCATCTTGACTAGCTACAAAAGTATAAGCAGTAGCATCTTGACGTTGATTGTCGATTTCTTAATGTTTGCGTGCAGAGAATAGAAAAATAAAAAATAAATATGTACAGCTGGCTGCTCACAAGCGATCCAACATGCTCGGACTTTTCATGCACATCAGCACACCAGATGTGTGCCGTATATTTGTATATATACTTGTTGTACAAGCGACTATTGGTCCCTACTCGAAGAAATAAAATCTATTACGAAATTTCATTTCTCCTTTCTCTCTCGTACTCGTTTACAGCAGATTTCGAGTCTGGAAAATCGACAGAAACTCGAAAACCAGCACGAAAACAACTTACGTAATGTTTACGCGCGCGACCTATACACCATCAGCCCGCGTATCGCACGACCCACTTTATACTAACACTATGAAGTACGTCGTCTCCGCGACTCACGTGTATTAAACTATGTGGCCGTGAGTAATTTTGTCGGATGCTATATGACGGGGTGTACACGCGGAGAAATAAGGAAAAATAGAGAAACAGGACGAATGCCGACGTCCTGCCGCTACGATCCTCGATCGGGCCTGTGCGACCTAAAAACTCTCGGTGTCATGCCTCGTAAACTATGCAGGCCACTGCGGACCTGCTTTTTCTACCTGCAGTTATCGCAGGCACCCAGTGCACTGCAGACCGACTCTCCAGGCGCGCGTTTCCCAGACGCACGTTGCAGCAATATAGAGTCCCACTGAAGCACTATCTATAGGTATAGGGCGGAAAGGCAAGACGTCACACACACACACATATGCACACAAAAGACAACAACTCGTATTACTATTAACTTACAACTGAATATATTGTATCAAATCTAAAATAGTACAAACACGATAATGTGTGTGGGTGTCTGTCTGTGTTTGTTTGTGTGTGTGTGTGTGTGCATGCGTGTATAGATACAAACGCGATCGGATTGAAAATGAAACATTAATCATTGAGGTATCCAATAGCCGTACGAGTTCGCGATCAAAACAAGACAGTGCACAATTAATCGAAACCTTGAGTTTATAGATACCTCGAACTTGAAATGGAGGACAGCGCTAATTCCGTCGTAAGCAGACTAACGCGAGATAACACGCACGCATCTATAGCAGACCCGCTGCCCTAATTGCAATAGAAGCCAACGTATTTACACTGGCTTGGCGTCTCGCACTTTTTCCTGGAGATATTACTCTCGACGCTCGCTCCAGGCCACTGCCAGAACCCGCGTACCTGCTTGGTGCTTCTGTTTCGGGCGTTTGCTCCGGGACATTCCGGGAGCTCGTGCGTCTGCTTGGTACGTCGGTTTCGGAGACGCTCCCTCGTTAGGGACGGTGGTCTTGGCCTTGTAACTGGCAGGCATCTCTGCCAGCCAACCAACTTGTCAAGACGATAGGAGCGTATCGTCGATAAATGGTCCGAGTGTATCCTTGCCGATATCTTGAAGAACGGATACTACAGCCTACTTATCGGGATCGTTTGTTGTACTACAGTACAACCAGTCTATACTCGTGGATGACACATGCGTCGCACGCGACCTCCGGTACCGCTATCCTAAGCTTAAAACCGCACGCACGTCGTTTTCTCACACGTCATATCCGCTCGCACGCCGGGGCTAGTCTCTCTGCACACTGGAGTACCTAGTACGGCCGCCGAGTCTACCCTAATAGAGTTGTCCTCGCACCCCGGAGTACGCGGTCACGGATACGAGGTGCCAACTCATACCACTACCCAAGCTTGACTCCCGTGCCTTGCGGTCACACACTGTCCCTTGTTCTACCACTTTTCAGTACTTCTCTTTCTTTGCACGCGGATATCTTATATCAATCATTTGTCACGAGCGTATTGCCACACCACTATAGAAAAAAATGCAATATACTGTTATATACTATTTAAAGAACAAAAGAAATATAATTTAAGAAATATATTTTCTGTGTTAAAGAAATCATGATAATGTAATAAAAGTTTATGTTAAAAAAAAATAGAAGTACAAATATTTAATTTCAGGAAGCTTTTTGCCAATTAACTGACAAAAGCGTTTGTTTTTTTAGCAGTATTTAGTTATTGATAGTACATTTTTTGCACTTTAGTACCTAAATGCTATTAGGGTATTCCTTGATGAGCACTTGAGAGCATGAGCTTTAGATATTTGTGTTACTACTAGTGCTGAAGAAATTTTTTTGCTATTTTACTAGATGTTTCATCGTAGTCTCGTTTAGTGTATTGAAAAAATGTGATGTTGGAAAACTTGTTCTTCGCCCATTTGTAAAGTTGATTAGAATTTAGAATAGCTTCATTTTCTTTATTTTGCAAGCTAGCACGTGCTGCTTGACTCTTTAATGTTGCCCCTACTACTCTACAAGCTTCCTTGTCGTGTTCCGTAGCATTTAAATGACATTCTGCCTTGAAAATAAAATCTTTCTGATGGTGTATTAAGTGAATGATTTGGTACCACTTTTCAAAATGCTGCACTGCTTCATCTGACACATAGACAAGTTTCAATATTATCAAGCATTCTTTCGGGATAGCTGGAACCAAATACGATTGCGATAAATAAAGAGCTATTGTATCACGAGTTGTGCAGTCAGAGAGCAATACGAAGCTGTAGTGTCTCAACTCTTGGGCTTCCGTGTAATAGCGAATAGCAACATGTACACTACACTGGCCGTTGTTGTAGTGAAATTATTGAGCAGCATTCTGAGCCACGTATGCGTGATTTTCTGAGAAATATATCTCCAAAAGACCCTCATTTGGTTTTAAGTTTTTTTTCGGCTCTTTTATAAATTGTGATTGATTCTTAGAAAGGAAATTCTGCGGTATAAAACTTTCGAGGCTCTGAAAAAGTTCCGGCACGAAGTCCTATACATCCAAGCACTCCTTTTATGTGTACATTTATCAGTTGACTACCAAACGCTGTAAATAATATTCTATATATCGTTATTAACTAGCACAAATGTTACGAACTCCCGGAAATTTGAGAATTTTGGGCATTTTTGACATATTCCTAAGTAACAATCCCGCTTCAAATTTCTGCAAAGGAAAAACTTAATGCAATCAGCATCATTTTGCAGCAGATAGTGCGATTCTTTTGTTACTTTTATAAAATTGCATGCTTTTAACATAGCCTTAACATTTTGGTGTATAACATACACGCACACACTCTGTGTACCTCTTGCCACAGCTAAAACAGACTATTAAGGCTTCAAATTTGCAAACTTGCTACAACTGTTTTAAACTGTAGATGGTAAAATTCTTATATAAAATCTTCACATCTAGTAAAAGCAATATTTTTGGAATATACTTAATCGTATCATCTTTTCAAATGTTCACTACATCCTTTTCATTTGGCATAATGCAACTGTTACTATCGCTATCATAGCAGTCTACAACTTTATCAACAGTACTTTTAGGTAATGTTTTGCCCTTTTTTTGACTAGGAGTTGCTAAAATACCATCTTCATGTATTAAATCTGGTGCTTTCTTAGCCATTCTCATAGGAACACTAAACTCTCCTATAATATCTCATAATGTCCAACAGTCGAGTGAAACTGTCAAAATTAAGACTCTCAATGGATCATTCTCTGAAAGAGAGAAAAATTGTATTTTTAGTTCATCCATTAGGGTAAATGCACCAGTAAATGAATGGTTTTGACAAAGAGCGGTTTTAAATGATTGAGGTTACTTACCCATTATCTTAATTGACTATTGACTAATGGT
>JAPYYV010014080.1:0-17545 GCA_030522625.1 Copidosoma aretas
GAAGAGCGGGGCGGAGAGGAACAGGAGAAGGCGACACCCAGCTACAGCTGTTGGTGGACGAAAAAAAAAAAAAAAAAAAAAAAACCCAACAGGTACCGGTTACGTGGCGCGCGAGTACGCCGACTTCCGGCTGGGCGTGCGCGTGTTCCCGGACGCGCTGGTGACGGCCGGCACGGCGGCGCGCCTCGACGCCTGCGCGGTCAGCGTCTACCCGAGCCTCAACCCGGACCACGAGAGCCTCAGCCTGCCCGGCGACACCCTGAGGCGCTTCCACGCGATAAGCGCGCGGGTCGACCGGGACGGGGTCGTCCTGTCGGGGGCCGACACGCCGCACAACTACCAGCAGGTCATCAGGTTCATCACCTACACGAACCACAAGCCGGCCTACTACCTCGATCGCGTCTTCAAGCTCACCTGCTCGGAGCTTAGGTAAGCTTTTCATCATACTTACTTATGTATATAGAATTGTCGCGTGATGCATCGTGTCGATTAAACGGTAAGCGTATAGTCGTACGTTTTTCTCATATTCGTTACCGCGATGAATTATTCATCCCGATGCAGGCTGCCCCCCTATCCGTCGTTCGATCGTAATTGCGCGTACTATATACTATACTGCCAACGTGAGCCCGGCGCTTCGAATTTTAAACCCGGGATTTGTATTCCGAGTCGTGGCCGCTCCGCGCGATGAATACCGTGATTTTACACGTCTCTTATACGTGTACACGCGTGTGGTATTCATGCGATTTTTGAGCTCGCTGCTCTTGAGAAAACGTTTCCAGTTTCGCCGGGATTCGTATGTGAAGCAAAGTTCCAGAGTGCCCCTCTATACACGTGGGCGAGTAATTTCGCTCGCGGCTCAACTTGGAGTGCAGGTTATACGTATACCTGTAACGTTTCGTTTGGGGAGGAGCGAACGGACGCGGGAGCATGGAAAACTAAAAATACGCGAGCCGGCACTTACTCCGATTCGGCCGGGGAAAATCGCAAAGAGCTGCGAACTCTGTGAAAATTTTTCCCCGCGCTCCGCGTCGGTGTTTCGGTGTTTGGTGTTCAAAGTGCGTGCTGCTGGGGAGAGGAGAAAACATCATCCGCAAACGGCCGACTTTGGCTCTGGAAACGTTATTCCTCGAGGGGTGGGCGAAAGAAAACTTGGGGCACTCGGATGGATGACCGTAGAGCGGAATCGGGCTTTTTTTTTTTTAAACCAGAGACAGGTATTCCGATCACGCGCGAACGTAAAGGAGAGATCGGACCCTAAAATGAGTACGATGGATACTCCGCCCGGAGGGTCGAAACAGCCTTTTCATCCAAAGAGAATCGTAAAATCACGTGTCCTCGACCACGAAACGCCAGCCGAGAATGATGCTCGTTTCAGCGGCCGATTCGCCAGCAACGAGTACATCCAGACGCTGGCGGTGATCCACCCCAAGGAGAAGAGCACGTCCCCGGTGCCCCACACGACCCGCACCGTCAACGACATCCCGATGGCGAGGATCGTCGAGCCCCAGCCGGGGCACGCTCTCCTGTCGCCCCACCACGTCGAGCTCAACGAGAAGTACGCGACGACGCAGCTCCACGACGCCCTCCACGGCGACCCGAACGGCAGCCACGCCGTAACCATCGTCGCCCTCAGCTGCATCGGCTTTCTGCTCCTCATGGTCGTCATCGGGGCCATGCGAGTGCGAGGTCGGTATTTCGTTCGAATAATGATAATAATCCTAGGTTCGGTCCGTCGGGTGGAGATTTTCGAAAAGGAAAAAAAAACGTCCATACATACACACCCGTCAAAAAGTCCATCAAAAAGTGTAAGAATGATCGAAAAATCCGCGACGACTGACGCCTCGCGTTCCAGGGGCCAATAAGCGACGACGAGCCGCGGGCGAGGAGCTGGCGGCCGAGACGGAGATGGCCTGGGACGACTCGGCCCTCGCGATCACGGTCAACCCGATGGACAGGCTAGCCGAGCAGGAGGCGGCCCAGAGCCGCCGGGAGGAGGAGCTCGACGACTCGGCGAGCTCCGACTCCGAGGACGGCTCCTACAGGGACGACGATCTCGACACGTCCGACTGCGAGAACGACTGCGACCTCGGGCACCGGAGGCGCAACGCGCGGGGCTCCACGCCCGACTACGAGTGGGACCATCCCAACGTTTAAGGGGCGCGGCGGTGCCCGGGAGCCACGCTATTCACGTTTTACCGATTAAGGTGAGTTTTGCCTTCTTATTTCTCATATCCATACGTTAGAAATTGCGTGGGAAAAGAGACGATTGCCACTCCGTGCGGATTGTATTTTTTTTCTTTCGCTCAACACGAAAAAAGAGTCGGGTCGCTTATTTTCGCAAGCCCACGTGAAATCGGGAATGATAAATTCTGGCGAAAAATGCGGAATATACATGATGTTCACGTTGGAGCGCCCGGGGCGTGCGCGTTTAGTCTCGGATATTGAAAGATTAAAGATTTATGGGTAAACATTGACTGAGAAAAGCCATTCCCACCCGTGAAAAATTCATCAAGTTTACTTTTGCTAATCGGTTTTCACTCGCTTCCCTTGGCACAAAGTCACGGTTCATTATAGTAACGTTTCAAGCACACGCGTAGTTTGTTTTTAACTCGTACACGAAACAAAAACCCGACGTCTCTGCTGCCCTGAAATTATCCGAGTGGCTTGCATAAAAATCAGCTTGAAACACAATAAGAGACGCAAAGTTGTTCAAACTTTGAATAAAAAATAAAGTTTCTCAATTCTCGGCACATTGAGATTTTACATAATCTGCTTTGAATCTAAATCCAGGCATCACGGAGCTTCGCAATGCAAATTCATCTACTTTAAGATCAAGGAAAAGGGCGTTGCTGGGGGTGAAGCAGCAATGGCAGAGCGACACAGTCTTGTCTCGAATACAAAACACAAAACAAACATTTTTCAAAGGGCTCGACAAACAAACTTTCACATCAAGCAAAGAAAAGTTTGCGTATATAGAAAAAAAAAAAAAAATCGGCAAAATTTCTTAAATTCGGCTCGAGAGACTTCATATCCTCCCTACATAGGACACCTTTGAAACTAAAAGAGAGAGAGAGAGAGAGAAAAGGGGAAAAAAAAAGATGCTATAGGTACTCTGTAGAGTCGTAGTCGAACTGTGTGTTCTTGCAGGTAGGTAGGTGGAAGTGTCATATTATATCCGTCCCCTTAGATTGAGTTTCTAGTACCAGGCATCGACGAATCAACGGTGTGCTGCTTGAGAGATTAAAAGAAAGAAAAATTAATTGAAAGCAAAGGAGAGTAGGAAGAGAGAAAGACAGTGAAAAAAGGAGAAGAAAGAACGATTTTAAATCTGTAAGAGTGCGGGACGCTTTGTTGAATAGTTGACGAAAAATCTCTTTCTACCCGAATGGTAAAAAAAATTGTTAATATCAGCGGTTGTGTCATGGTATGCGGATGTATTATCATTATTATTATTATTGTTCTTTAAAACTATTTTCTCACACTGCAAGTATTAAAAAAAAAAAAAAAATAAAAAAAAAACCAAGCACAATACACACACACACTTTCAACAAAAGAACACAACTAAAATATATTTAGTCGTTTTCGGGGATGTGACCTGGTTTCTCGGTTAAAATCCCCGCGGACGAGAACAAAATTTTTCAATGTTGGAATACGCTTGCAAAGCTTGAACAAAAAAAATGGACCGCAGTCGAGTAGTAGGTTGAGACTAGATATTGAACAAGATATATTTAATGAAATAAAGTAAAATAAAAGTAAGAAAACTATATCAGACATTACATTCATTACACGTTTGTATAGGATTCGAGTAATTGTTGGTGTAACGTATAAAAGACTTTTAAATGCACAAATCGACTTTTACAAATGGAATATGAAAAAAATAAAATAAAAAGAAAAAAATAGTAATGATAATGAGAGAAAAAAAAAATTAAAAAAAGGAAAAAAAAAGGAAAACGCGAGTTTCACTACAGTCTGCCTTGTGTTAAACGCTTAACTGATGCAAATTTTATAGTAGATAATAGAGACAGAGAGATTCATTTAACGCTTCGATTATAATGTTATCATCCATGTATAATCTCCGGGCAAAGTAAGAGAAGAAAAAAAATATCGCTACTGGTACTAACGGTATCTGAGTACATTTAATCATCGCTATCCATCATAGATTCTGCGTAATGATAAAGAACAAAAATACATCCCTAATAACTTATGCGTATACGTAATTATATTACAATAAAAAAAAAATTCGTGCTTTTTCGTTTTGCATTTCACAGGTCTCGGAAGGCTCGCGATCCTTCAAAGAGACTTGATATACCTATTGGCACTCGTGATCTTGTGAATTCTTTTTTTTTTTTTTTTTTTTTTTTTTTTTTTTATTTTTTTTTTTTTTTTTTTTTTTTTTTTTCCGAGGCAAAAAGAAAAATTTAATGGATCTTTGGTGTTGAATATTGATTTGCCATAAGGAAAGGGTGTGTACTGAAAGATAGAGAGTGAGAAAGAAAAAAAAGAAAAAAAAAGAAGACTCGAGGAAGTGCTTTTAGCTTCCGTGTAGCGTAGGTCATAGGAAAAAGAAAAAATGAAGCGCTGCGATAGAGAGAGAGAAAGAGATGGTATATCTTTAACAGCGGCCCGCATTCAATAACATTGATCCTGCTTCTTCCTGACTTCTTCCAGTTTTCTTTAGAACTCGGTCAGAGGAGCGATTCTCAAATGTGTTATTTTGTTGATCGGGATGCGCCGACCGTATATAGGGCGTATATATATACATACACGTAGTACCATTTAACACGCGTAATAATAGTATACAGTGTGTTTATCGGTGTGAGATTGAGAATCGCGAGGGAGAGAGAAGTGAAGATAAATGTTTTATCATATCGTTACGATGTAAACAGGGCGGAACATGATTGTGTTTGTATATCTATATAGGAGCAGGTGCGTGTGTCAATTATACTGTGCATGCGATGTAGAACTCACGATTATCTAAATTGATGGAATGATAAATTGAAAAAAGGAAGAACAAAATAATAAAAAGACGTGGAAGAGTGGAGAAAAAAAAATCTTCAGAAGGTAATGAGGATCTGAGGAGAAAGAATTAAAAGTGGCAAACATCCGATACCTTCGCTGCTTCCGTGTACTTATGTGTAAAACTCGTAGTGCAATCTGTATTATTTACACTAAAATATATATTTTCGTTCGTAATCTAAAGGCCTGGAACACACTATGCATAAATATGTATTGTCATTTGTTTTTTGTACGTTGCTATATACATATATACATACCGATGTGTTTTCTCCTTTGGTCGTTGAACTTTTTGATAATGATTGTTGTGTGTAGGAGTTGCCCGAAGACTCTTCGTTCTCATGTCGCGCCTTTGTGGCAATGAACACACACGTCGCGCGTCGTGCAGGCTGCTGCCAACATACGCATTACGCAGTGGCAGACTTATGGCGGCTTAATGTAGAAAAAGAGAGAGATATCGCTGACGCGCTTCCGAGGCGTGAGTTATAAATGAAGATAAGTAATGGCAAAAATATGTAAAAGCAAGGTATGAATAAAAAAAATCAAATATATAAAAAATTGTGTAACGTCGGGCAGTATTTGATATACATTCACGCGTAATGTTATTATTAGTACAATCGCACACCTCACGCATCTTTGACACCTCATTCGGAACGTATATACATATATATACTTTGACGCACAAGAGCAAATAAAAAATGATGATAACGATGATACCGAGGCAAAAATAATCTTGCGAGACTTCCGTAAGACGAGAAGCAAATCGTGTATCACCCTCGGGATCACAATCTTTCGTAATAATGATGATGAAGAAAACAAAAAAAAGTTTGTAATTTATCAAAAATGATGATTGAAAAAATAGAAATATATATGATAAATAATGAATACAAATACTGCCGAGTCCTAATTCACGTGTGTATGTATGTATTTTTAGAAAAGCTGTATCGATCAAGTAATACCTAGAACTTAGTATTTGGGTATGGCGAACAAATATGTACCTTATAAAGGTACTATATGATAATTTATTTTTCCAACATGCATAATCATATCATTTTTATAAAAAGAATTGGTAAGAGTTAAGCGGATGACATAACGAGGAAACAAAAAAAGAAAAAAAACTGATAGACACGCGAGATCGAGAAGAGAAAAATCAAGAAGAAAAAAAAAACAGACGAGATGGAGAGAGGAAGCTTTTTGTCGCCTCCTGCATACATACCCTACCCTCCCACCTACTCGTAAATGCAAGATCGATTTGCAAGAGAAAGAGAGTTGCCGTACGTGGCAACAGAAAATCGAGCACTCGGAGCATGCCATAATAATAATATTAAAATACTAATCATAATCCATAAACGAGCACTAGCAGGAGATATTTCTCTCGTCGTATATCCTTTACATTATCATCTTGCGCAAATGGTTTTGTCGTCGATCTCCTGCTCCAAGTATGTATCGATTTCTCCTGCTGCTGCTGCTGCTGCTGCTGCTGATGGGCGGCACGCTCGCGCGCGTCGTATCTTACACAACACGTTGGAGGTATACTCGTATCATTTCGCGTCCAATGAAATTCGCCATTGTTCCTTGCTCTTTTCTGATTCATTTAATTTAGCCGGGGTTAGTAACGGGTTCCATGCGAGTTCGCCGCATTTATATATAACGAAGTATACTTCCCATTTGACCGGCAGATGTGCGAGTGCAACGGGATAAAGCTTAAGGTCTCTTTTTTTTTTCTCAACATTTTAATTTTCGCGTGATCACCGACCTTCTCCTCGTCCAATTTTCGATGAATCGATTCTTTCGTCTCTTTTTTGCCTCTCTCACCACCGATTCACGTCGAGAGCAGTGTTTTAAGATTGCGCACTGGAGATTTTTTTGTTTCAATTTTAATCCGTCGCGTCTCTGAAAAACGGTGATTGCTCGTTCCTCCACTGGGAAATTGATTTTTTCGTCGATGAGCTTATATTATATTTGTCATATATACATCGTATTCTTGCCTCTATATTATATATTATATACATTATAAAAGCGAATGCCAGCATCAACAGCACTGATGGTATTATTCTTTTATTTCGTGTACACGTAGTAATTAAATCGACTGTACGTAGTTTTTTGTTTTTTGTTTTTTCAATAAAAGATTTATCGTGCATTTTAATGTGCATTTTTTCTCGTTTAACGAACGCATTTTACTGTTTGATCGAGACCCGAAATTCGTACTGTCGGACCTCTTCTATACATATTATTATTATATTATCATCATTATCATTATCATTACTTTTAATAATTTTAACAAGGCAGCTTCTTAAACAATCTATACTTCTTGCGTTGTTTTTATCTTTGGAGAAGAATTTTACATCTTGTACTTAAAAAAAAAAAAGGAATAAAAAAAAACACTAATTAACTAATTAATAAATGAATGCGACCTTGCAAATAAGAACAAAGCAAACGTAATGAATAAATAAATATATATATATATATATATATACAAACGTAATAATGAACAAAAATAAAAGAAATAAGCAAAAGAAAGAAACGAAATACTCGCGTGAGCACGAGGGGTACATTGTACTGCGACAGTACGACTACGAGGAGGAGTCACTCGAGGAGAGTCGAAATTAGGGCTCGGCCATTAAGTACCACGTGTGCACGACGGGCCCATTAGAGCTGCGCTTCTCTGCGGTGTGTGTTATATAAGTATACGAGGGACAAAAATATGAGGAGACCGGGATGCATTTTTGAAATGTAACGTGCAACACACGGGGCTTATCCTAGTTTCGCATCTCGCTCTCGAGGCTTTTGTGTGCACTATACTCTGAGTACTATTCGAACAAAACGTGGAAAACAAAAAAATAAAAAAACCTGAATAGGGGAAAAAATCCAGCGATGATCGATTTATAGACCTATATTGCGCACCTTGTATTGTTTTTCGTGTAGGCAGCTAATCACTATTGTAAAGCACAATAGATCGAACGTTATGAACAAGGGAAGCGCAAAACTAATGACGACGCGTCCTCTGGATTGGAAAAAAAAAAAAAAAAAAAAAATTATCTGCGAGGTCCGTTTTTTCCCTTTGTGACGAGTTCGTCCTCGTTCGCATCGTATGTAAATCAAACGCCTGTATCATAACTCCGAAGCGGCGCAAACTGTTACGCAAATTCTCCATCGGAACATGAATCTCAAAGGATTCACATTATTTTTCCGTTCAAGCGCGCGCAGATGTATTACATTCATAGCCGAAAAAAGTGAAAAATCCACTCGTACGTGTATATGTGTGTAATACGTGCTCCGGATAAACGCGGGAAATAATAATTAAAACAATATTCGTAAAATAAAGGAAAAGATCGAACAATGATTATTAAAAAAATGCAAATTATTAACAGTATACTGTACCGCGCGCTATAAAACGCCATATAGGTGTGCTGGAGTTCGAGGCATCCTGAGCATCGCCAACATTGTGCTGCAGGAATATAATGAAAAAAGTACGCGTCGTCGTTGTACAGTTGCATCAAGTGTATACATATAACGTACGTATAAAATGCGCGCATCGCGAGCGACACACTCGAGCAAGTGCTTATATGATAATGAAATGCGACGAGGCCTTGTAAAAACTTAAATTGGCGAGATGTATAAGGACTGCATGTGTGATACAAACGAGAGAGAGCGCGTCGTTGTAGTGTGCGGGAAAAAAAGAAAAACCGAAGACGACAACGTCGGGGGTCAAACGAACTCACGCGCGCGAGATACATTTTTCCCCCGCGCGCACACATTCTGTGCTTTTGGAGGAGATTGCATTTCTGACGCGCGGCCCGCTTTGATCCTCCCGACGTCGAGCGTTTTGTAAGCATTTTTTTTTTTCTTTTTCTTTCTTTTATACTCGACGACGCGCACAATGACAAACCCTATAGATGGGAAAACTAACGGGAAATAGTTATGAAAGGGAGAGAGAGAGAGAGAAGGACGAGAGTGGATTTTGCTCGAACGGAATGGTGCACCACTGCAGTAGCTTTTGGCTTTGGAACAAAAATCCTACGAGCACCCGTATGAGTATATTATAGTTACGTCAAATAAAATTATGATGTTTGACGATCGCGCGGATCAAAGGAAATAATGAATTTCACCGATAAGACACTAAGAGAACAAAAAATGATCATCTTAACTCCCTCCCAGTACCGAAGTAAAACTTGTGTGTGTTAACTAATAAGATTAATCATAAAGCTAATATTAAAAGTTAAGAGCAAAAAATTTACATTGGTATATATGTGATGGAGAACAAAAGAGGTGTACCAATGTATAATGCTTAATACGTACGTATATATTATATGTTTTAAAACTCACATCCGAACAAATTAACTTGAACTGAGAATATATAGGTAAACGTTGATAAAAAAATTAATAAATATGAAAAGAGCGTTTTTTCTCGCTGAGATCATAATATGTATTATTTTGCATTTTCCGTTCAAACTGTAAAACTATTGATTATTGTCATTAACTGAGCAACTCGAAACGTTGTTTTTCTTTTTTCGTGGCGCACACAAATGTCAAATTACGATAGATCTTGTTGGATTCGCATACTGAGATTGTTCAGCTAAAAAGAAACAATATTAGCAATAGCAGAATAAAAATAAAAACAACTCACACATGCGCATACACGCTGCACATGCTAGAAATATAAATTATTACCTTAATAATATATATTATAAATAATACTAAGACGTCAAGTGTATTTGTTTAATAAAGGTGTACATTCGAAAAAAAAATTTTCACTTCAATTTGATGTATCATTCCCATTCCTTATCCCTATACCAAACTCGAAAATTATACTTTAACGAAATATTGATATTGTTTTTTTTTATCAACTTTATTTCCGAGTTAATATTTTCCTCTTACCATTTTGATTCGAATAAAGAAGAATATTTTAATTTATTTGGTAAATAAACATTGAATAATATTTATACGTTTATGTTACTTTATTACCTTTCATCGTTGTTCTTGGAGACGTTTGCAACATTTATAAGTTACGTTGATGTAAATTGTATCCCTAGAGTTTATTTGTCAGTCGGGTAAGTAAATTAAAAAATCTTTTTTGTATACAAATTTTGTTATAGTAAATTTATTGTATAATACTTATTCTTAAAATAGTTGGAGCTATGTACAGACGCGATGTAATCGTAAATTACTCTTACAGTAAATAACATAGTCCGAAACATGATATATTCTTATATTGCTAAGTTATAAAATTATTTACAATTTGTTTTCTACTGATAAGAATAATTAGCCCATGGATCTCACATTGGATCATTTCACGATGAATACTCGCATATGAACAAATTTAGCGTTTACAAAAAGGCAAGTACCTTGATTTTCTTGGTCAAATCTAAATGATGATAAAGAGTTAAAGCTCTTCATGAGTGAGAGTATATATGTAAAGTTGAGTTTATGGCATTTTATCCACATTTCAAGCACTTTAATGTATATAGATATTCGCTTGACAGGTATACTCTATCCTCATTGTAACAATTTACAATTATAAACTTCAGTCGTAATTAAGTGAATTTTGCGAACTTTTTAGCAACCAACAAATTTAACAATCTGCGATTTATTTTTGTATCAGCAAACTATAATTGTTGTCTGTTCGCCTTGATTTGGTAGAGACAGTTTTATATTTTCAGCATTAAAGTGAAGCAATGCACTCCCACAGACGACGTTCCAGACATATGGAATGAAGAATTCCTCAGGCTGTTCTTCCTCAACGTATTTAAACTTTAGTTCTAGGAATGTCTAAAATTTATAAGTCCAAAATAAACAAACAAGAAATCGGCACAAGATATTTTATTTTTTTATTTACCCTCAATCGATCTTTCTGCCACTGACTTGTGCCTTGCTGTATTGTTGCTAGTACCTGACTAACATCCAGTTGAAAATGTTCTTTCTGTTCAAGCATTTCTGAGAAGAAATGAATCACCTACAAAATAAAAAAAATTTTAGAAATGCGCTTCACATGAAAATATTGTTATACATATATTTAAATTTTACCGAATCGATATTTTGTACTAAATCGTGAAACGCTGAATGCGTCCTAAACTGTTGGAAGATATCTTTCTTGTAGAGAAGAGCATAAATTAAATTAGGATTGTAGGCCAACTGATGCGTTAATATACTATTTATGATTTCTAAAACCATTCGTAGAACTTCCTCCAACACTGTCAAATCCTGAACCTTGAGTAAAGAATATTTGTGTAATATATGTTTAAATTGATCGATCCAGAGAAAAAATATTCATACCTTATCACTGTTTTCAGTACTGCCATTAACAGCCACATCAACTGTAGTTGACGTCGTGGAAGACTGTGCTCTGATTTTAGTTTCCAGTTTAGCATACTTTTTTGCTAAAGACTCGAAAAAGCTGATCAATCGTTGGCTGACATACGGGTGTAATGCCCTGAACTGACTAGACATGTTTGCCAAGGCAGCCAAGCAATTTGTATGCAAATAGCAATCCTGATTTATTAAAAAAATGTTAATATTCTTTGGATTTTTCACTAAAGTGTGGCAAGTTTTTGGATTACTTACTCTTATTTTAAACATATTATATTGTATTGTCCTGATCACAACAAGAATCAACAAACCACCCAAAGAAATTTCGCTTATGGATCTTTCGGTGTACCATGTGATTCCTTTTAACATCTAAGTACAATAAAAAAAACGTGACAAAAGAGGCAAATTACATTGGAAAATATTTATCAAAATCTAATCTTACCATTTCATGAACCATTTTATTGAATGTCTCATCTTCACTTAAGATCAAAAGGATAATTAAGGACATGTATACATGATTCGAAGTATTTTCTGGAGCATGGTAAAGTGTTTTTAAAATAGGGATCACCTGTAAATTATTTCAATAGCTTAAAATATATTCTTTCAATTTTTAGGGCACACTAAATTTTCAACACTCACTAATAATTGTACATCAGGCCTTTTCATGATGTATTGCTTTACATTAAAATTTCTGTGAAGTAACATATATAATAGAAGAGTTACCTCATCAGTGTTTGGTATTTTACAAACTGTTTTGAATAATTTATCGACATTAAATTTGAATGAACATTGGGCTTTACAGGACGTCTCACAGTCATCTGAAATATATTTTTTTTCAATTCTATCAATTTGAATTATTAATGAATACTAGAAAGAAAATATGCAAACCTTCAATATTTGAAAATTCAAAAAGTGCATCCCTGTAAGGATTTGACGATGCTGTCCAATGATTTGTGAGGACTAACAGAAGTAATAATGATTGACTAGCCAGTGGAGTTTCTGTATCTCTTTTCTTTTCTGCATCTTCCACATTCCCACCATGTGCAACTTGAACATTTTTTGAACTGCTCCCCATTCCCATAGTAATCACGTTCCACAGCCCAGCTGTATAAAATTTGTTTCATCAAATTGTAATTGGTGAGCTAGTTATGCATTTTTTTTCACTCACCGGCAATACTAAAAACAATACTAGAACCTGGCTGAGGAGTTAAAAGGCCAGGTGGAGCGTGAGCTTGCTCGGCAAAATTATTTAACAATGTACAAACCATTACTGGAGCATGCCCACTTAATTCATCATCCATCACAATTCGATAAACTGTACTGTACTCTGCAGGAGTTTGTGAAAAAAGTTGCACCGATAGCAACACTAGTATGCAATTAATAGCTTCAAGATGCACAAGATAAGTGAATTCACTAAAATTAAAAAATTGACCGCTTCAGTTCAATCAAAATACTGTTTTTTCTTAATTCATTATCTTACCTAAGTGGCACATCTACAATAACTTTTACTAGAGCTGCAAAAAATGATTGCAAGCGAGCAGGTAGCAGTCTGCTGGTGTTTTCACCAGTAAGCTCTACTTCTACATGTTTAACCATTTCTTCCTCTCCTACAGTCTCGATCAAATACTTCAAAATACACCTCACAGCAAAGAGTGCAGTGTATGTTTGCCAAGCAGGCATTATACTAAAAAGTGTATTTAATTGAGAAGAAAGTTACAAAAGATCAAATTACATTTGCGCACAATGTTCACTTACTTGTCAGAATCAGCCATAGTAAGAAGCTCATGAACCCTGAGTAAAGAGATCTGAATCAGAGATCCAATATTACCTGTGGACCGATTGTTGGCCAATAATTTTTGACAGCACGAATCCAAACGCGAGTCCAGCTCGATCTGATCATTCCTCGTCAGTGGTGGTTTCATGTTGTATGAGAGGAATCTACCCCAGAATGGATCATCCAGAGGTATTGGATCCTTACTGCAGAACCTTTCTAGATATGTATTTTTTGATAAATCCTCAAGTCTACTCGGTGAAGATCCCATGGCTTCTAGTATTCAAAAATTATCTGTAAGCATCAGACAAAAACATATCTCACTTAGCCTACTCCTCTTGACTTTCCCAACAACATCAACAACAACAACAACACTTAATATTAGTTGAACCAAGTGTCAAAAGTTGTGAAATTCACTCTACAAAACATTCATGTTTTAGATACCTGTTCAGTTCCGAAGTAATAAAAATAATCAGCAGCTCATTTCACAGCAGACGCAGATCAGACAGAAGAGACACGTCAATCTCAAATTCTCAAGCCCGAAGTTGCGACAAATAATCGCGGAAGACATAGTCCACCTTACGCACAAGGGAAAATAGGTCCGGCTATCCGATCCGGTTTAACGTTTTAATAAAAATCACGCACAAGTACGAAGGTATGATATTTACACTTAGATACTTGATAATTTCGATCAAGCTGAGTACACACAAATTCACAGTTGACCCTGTTGCCACGTCGTCGTCGTCGTGTTCGCGAGCAGAGGATTTTTTTAGGTATAAGTAAGTATAGGTACTTAAGTACTTATAACTGCACTGGTACGGTACACATATTAGCAACTGCAGGTGGAAGCAGGCGAACGGTGATAAGTATTTATTGAATGAACTTTCTTTTCGGTTTCGATTACTTATTCACTTTTGTTTTTGCGTTGCTTATAGTGCTCAGACTACTCAGCAGTTTTTATAAATGACGTGTGGGTATTGGGTAATATAGTGGGTGTTACTGTTAGAGCTACGCTATAGGTACGCAGTTATACGCACTACGCATACATTGGGCATGGACAGCAACAATGCCGACTTCGAAATCAAAGCCGCACTTTGAAATCGCGCCGATTGCTCTGCATGCTTCATATATTTGATTAACAAAGATTTTCAACGTATTTTTCTATCATCGGGTATTTTAAATATGTATGTTTCATCAAAAACCATTATTTAAAAACATAGTACACTATAACAAAGATGGGCCGATTCATTACGTATAACGTTGTTAGTTATTAAAAACATAAAAAAACACACCTATTATTGCTTATAACATACGTATGTTCATACATGCCCATAAATAAATTTTACATATGTATATGTTGTACGCGATGTATTTAAAAAACAAAGTGTAGATAAAATACAGGATTTTTCAAAGATATGTATTTTGAAACAAAGTGTATTACATGAAAATTGCTTCACTTTGTTCGGTTTTATCTTTAAAAACCATTTTCGAATCTTTTGTCATTTTCATTGGCAAGTGTTTTTTTTTTCCAAGCGGGTACGTAATATTCAATTCAAATAAAATTACTAATCAGATTAAATCTTAATGGTAATAATACGTTATTTCAATAATTTGTAAATTTTTTCTCGTTACATTAATAAAGCGCGCTGCGTCCGTTTGTTCATCAGTTGAAACAGTAGTCGACTCGATCCAGTTCAGAATACCAAATTTATTAATTGGACAAATTGATTTTGTTAAGCAAAACAAGTACAAAATCGTGAAATAGCTCAAACACTTGCTGGATATAGATTCCTATAATTGTCATTAAATTTTGTGAAATGCACTATATTTGTTTCAAAAGTCTAAAACACTACGATTTACGCAGTATCAGTGAATATAAGAAATTTTCAAAAAATGTTTAAAAAAGTTGCTCTGGGTGTTTCTGGTGGAGTCGACAGCGCAGTAACTGCGTTTCTTCTTCAATCAAAAGGTAAATATATTATTTTCAATTGAAAGCCAAGTACAAAAGTGAGATAAAAATTTTTATTAGGTTTTAATGTTACTGGAGTTTTCATGAAAAATTGGGACTTGACAGATAAATTTGGCGTTTGTCAAGTGAATAAAGATTTTGAAGACGCTCAGTGGATATGTGATAAAATAAAAATACCTTTGATTGAAGTTAATTTTGTAAAAGAATATTGGAATGAAGTTTTCAGGTGATGATTCTTTCTTTTTTTGATACATTCCAAGTTGAATTCATGGTCAAAATATTTATTTAGCGATATGCTACAATGCTATGAAACGGGAACAAATCCCAATCCAGACATTTGCTGCAACAAAAAAATCCAGTTTAACGAGTTTTTTAATTATGCCATGAACGAACTGAAATCTGACTGTATAGCGACAGGGCATTATGCCAGAAATAGCTTTAACTCGTACCTAGAAGATTTCAAGTCAAACAAAAGTGAGAAAAAATAATTTTGATATTTTTCGATTTTCATTTATTTAAATGAGCTTTAAATTAATTTTATTGAATAGATGCTGCTCTATTAAAAGCGAAGGACGCCCATAAAGATCAGACTTTTTTCTTATCACAGATATCGCAAATATCATTAAGAAAAACCATGTTTCCATTAGGGGAATATTTAAAAAAAGATGTATTTGAAATAGCTCGGATAAATGGTTTTAACAGAATAGCAAATAAAAAAGAAAGCATAGGTATTTGTTTAATAGGCACAAAGAATTTTCAGAATTTCATTGATGAGGTAATCATTTTTGCTGAATTAATCAAAATAATACATATTGGCAATGAATTCTACATATTTTTTTCAGAACATAGAAGATAAGCCGGGCCATTTTATAGATATAGAGAGTGGGGGTTGTGTTAGAGAGCATAATGGGATTCACTTATGGACCATAGGACAAAGATGTAAAATTCAAAGAGGTTCTACGTCTTATTTTGTTTGTCGTAAGGACAGAGATGACAACAAAATTTATGTTGTAGGTAACATCACTACTAAAGATAAAAAAAAAAAATGTATTATAAAATGTTGATAAATATTTCAGGCTCCAGGAACAGGACATCCAGCACTATTTTGTGAATTTTTTACGACATCCAAGGTGCACTGGATACGCAAAGAACCCACTTTATTAAAAAAAAGCAAAGGTGTTTTGGATTGTGAATTCAAAGTTGAACAAGGCCAGCCACTGGTACCTTGCTCAATTTTCAAGACTGCTGATGATAAGTTACTTGTTCGAGCTCATCAACCTCAGAGAGCTGTTACACCTGGTCAGGTAAAATAACAAAAGTATTTTGTACGATTGTTTGTTACAGGAAGAATAAACGTTTATAAACTTTTCAATATTTCAGTATTCTGTTTTATACTCGGGCAAAGAATGTTTAGGAAGGGCAGAAATAAATTATTGTTGTCCTTTACTCGATTTTTCAAATGGAGCAGGAAGTAAACATTGTAAAAAGAGTTTAGAGAAATCATAAGAATTACCTGATAGCCAAGTAAACATTTATTTGATAAATAAAGTCCTGAGTTGACTATAAACAATGTTGAGTGATTAATTTTTAAATAAGCTACGAATAACTTTTTACAGAAGAAATAACATGTTTTAAAAATACATTTACAAGTTCACTTTATTCATTTGAACTAATATTCAACAATTTACTTTTCATAGTTGTGCTTGATGTCATCCCATAATTTCTGAAAGAACAATATAATTTATAAAAAATGAGCATGCGTCTGATTTGGGATTCATTTACTTACCCCTTTGTTGTAGACACGAAATATTTTGTCAGATGCCAAGTCAAAAGTCCTTTCGAATATGAAGGCACCACTTATAATTGTGAGTGCCATCGTTGACGATCGTCTGAATAGTACTCCGTACAAGGTGTTAGCGAGTGACATTTTGCTCTAATTTTTTCCTGCAATGAAAACCAAGCAGTGTAGTTATATTTTTTTTATTGACAAAATCCTTTTGACAAAGCTTCTTTAGATAACCTCAATCGATCCTGATCAGCTGATTAGTAAATGCATGAGATAATAAGTAGTGTCGTATGAGTGCTTTGTGAAAAAAGGTAATAATTCATCACTATGAATAAGGACGTGAGTTTCGAAATATACTTAAGTATTAAAAAGTTATCACTTACGTAAACACCAAAAAAAACTACAGCAAGCAGAACAACTTATACTACCAATACTCCGATAATCTGATGACGTCACTTTTCCGATCAAATAACGTCAAATATTAATACACGTTACAATGACGCTGACAGTGACGGTCTGCACAGTTGTGCAATATATGTATATACACAGTAAAAAATCCAATCGTAGATTTACTACGCGCGTTGGAAATAATGTTTCCCAGATGTTTCCTATGCTTAGCGTAGTATACTTACAAGAAGCATAGTAAATTTACTACATCACTTGTAAATATTACTACGCCATCTGTAATGGCCATTATAGT
>JAPYYV010014082.1:0-18828 GCA_030522625.1 Copidosoma aretas
AAAACAAACAACAACTGTGAGAATAGCACGCGCGAGCGGAGTACAACGCTGCAAATATCAACACTGGCTCTAGCAGAAGAGAAGTGTCTTGCAGCACTGGCAGCCCAGCTGCAGCGGAGGAGCTGATGCTGATGATGCTGAGCGGCGGCGGCGGCGGCGGCGGCGGCGGCGGCGGCACTGGGCGCACACCATCGCACGCACGCGTGTGCCGAGGAGGCAGGGCGAGGGGGGTGAATGGGTGATCCCGGCGGTTACCCTTCTCTCTCTTCGTCTTTCCGTCTAGGCTGTGTATTTTTATGTTTTAAAAGGAAGGTTGTTGGTAACTTGGCCTACAGATGAGAGAGGAGTAGCGCACCGCAAAAAAGAGGGCGTGAAAACCTTTTTTTTGGCGTTGGTTTGGGTACTTACAGTTCTATAATTTGTTGTTCCCTGCGCGAAATTATTGTGTTCGGAAGCCAAAGTTCAGACTTCTTTTTTGCAAAGTCAAACACCTTCAACGCCCTTTTTCCTGAGTTTTTGCACAGAAACGCGCGAAAAATCGAATCTGAATATCTGATTAGCCCACGGTTGGTAGAGTCATATTTATGCGAAATTTTTCAAGCATGTAAGTACTTAGGTGCCCCTTTCAAGTTTTGTTTCATTGTTCATTATACAATTTTAATTATATTCAATAAATTATAAATTACGAGAAAATAAACGTTTTGTTTTTTTTTCTCGATAAAGACAGATGATCCGATATTAATTTCGTTCGAATCGCTTATTTGTCATTATGCGCGGAAATTACGTAGAGATATGGAAATTACGGAATATTTCGATTATTCCTTTTTTTTTTTTTATTCATAGCTTTTCGATTATAATGCCGAATATGGCGAATATATACAGCCTGCAAGTGGCGCCACACCAACTCCAGCGACTAGTTTTAGCATATCTGTGAACGAACACTATTATTTACAATACCTAAACGATACAAAAAATCTCATGTTAAAGTTGAATTAATTAAATCGACTGCTGGTTAACAGTATGACAAGAAATGGCAAATGCTGTTGTGTCAAAGATTGCCGAAGTAAATCAAATTCCATAATTGATAATGAGCCCGTTAGGTTTTATTATTTTCCGAGTGAAAACATTGTACACAGGCGTGAAAGGAGGCGAGTTTGGATTGAAAATGTCATTAAACACTGGTAAGATGAAAATCAATCATTTTTTCTTTGCTATAAACTAAAAGGAAAGCGTATAAAGAAAGGAATATTTGGTCATAACCTCAATGTTATTGTTGTCATTTCTCGGTGTGCACACACACAGCAAATACGATCCAGATTGGCAACCCAAAAAAAATCACCGAGTCTGCGGTCTTCACTTCGTCGGAGGAATAAAGAGTGAACACCCGTTCCATCCTGGCTACAATCCTACAATTTTTCCTGGAAAGGCAGCTGAGAAGACTAAAAATAAAGCTGAGGCACGCTTAGCCCGATTTCAAAGATACATCAAAAGGAATCCAGTAACACTACCATTGCAGTATAACTATAAAAAGAATAAAAATACTTTGAAACCGTCGGATATGATAGATTTAACTAATGTTAAATTTGAAAATCAGGAACAATCTGATACTTGTGACTATGTTGATGAAATTGTGAAACACATTCCTCAGTGTAGTGATTTTAGCAGTCAAGTTAATTTTATAGACAATATAGATTACTTTACAGGAACGAATTTCATTATGTGTAATAGGGTCGTGGAAGATTCAAAGAGTGATGCAGAAACTCAAATTCTTCAATTATATTAAGTTTTGTTGATGAATCTATCAATCTATGATGGTTGCGTCACTCACTAATTCTATTGGATGATTCTTCAGCTGTCATTTTCAAGTTTGTTTTGCTCTTGTTAAATATTTTCCTTTTGACTGTAATAACATCAAAGCAAGCAAGTCAATTGAATTCTCCAAAAACTTATAATATCTGGAAAGATATATTTGTTTAACACATAAATAAATATATTAAATTTTGAAAATTCATGAAAAATTTTGATTGATTTCAAACTATTTATTGGTCATCAATGTCACTAGTATTAAGCAGTATATATATATATTCTTTAGATAATCAAAGCTTATGACGCTTTTGTTACAAGAGGCTGTGAAATTTCCTATCCAAATTAATTAACCTGGATTTTAAATGTAATTTTAATTTATAAGAAGTATTCATAATAAATAATATTTTCACATACATGAATTTAGTATGTTTTATTTGCTACCAAGCTATCCTCAAATTGATAAAAAAATGTTTGTAAAAGCTATCACTAGAAACAAAATGTATTGCATTTCTATGTAAATATCGAGGTAAATATGCAACATAATATGATGGATTTGTTGAAGATAATTGATTAAGTTCCAGACAATAAATTTTATAATGTAGAATCAAATCTCGACAGTCGACGACACAGTGACGACACTATACAACTTACAAAATCATTGGTGCCAACATTGCAACATTGCCTGCTGCAGTCGGCCAGTCGCAGGACTCGCAGGTGAGGTGACGCTTGAAGGTTAAGTTTACCAATGTATGCTATATATACATTTCTACAGGCAAAATACACTCAGTTGCTCAGTTCAGTGAAGGAGTCAGAGGATTCATTTGTATATTTGCCGGTGTGTAATATTTTTGTCGATATTACGTCAATTTGTTCACAGCATCATGAAACTCGTGAGGTAACATTACAAATATAACTCATTATTTTTATGGGAACACAATAAAATTAAACAGTGCTCTTATGTTTACTTTGATAGCCGCTTTGTTTTTGCACGGGAAATGGGTTTCTAACCTTGAGTAAGCATTTGGTAACTTTGTAAGTTTGTAAATTATTTTTTAGGTTTTTGATGAAACTCAGCCATGAAACGGTCACGATAGAGTTAAAAAATGGTACCCAAGTACATGGGACAATAACAGGTAAAAAAATTGCGTTTAATTACTTTTGGAGCAGTGTAGTCATACTCAAATTACTTACTGACATTTGTTTGAATCAAAAAATCACTTGGTATCTCAAAAGTTTTTTATAATATTTTACAATAATATTCACATACAATTGCAGGTGTAGATGTTGCTATGAACACACATTTAAAAACAGTCAAAATGACTATAAAGAACAGAGATCCAATACAATTAGATACTCTCAGCTTGAGAGGAAACAATATTAGGTATTACATTTTGCCAGATTCCTTACCTCTTGAAACGTTACTCATCGATGACACACCTAAAGCTAAGGCTAAAAAGAAGGAAGCTGCTCGAGGTCAGTCTAACTTTTATCATATTGTATCGTTAATATCTTGTCGATATAAAACTCATACTATTGATACATATATTTCAGGAGCCACAAGAGGCAGAGGACGTGGAGGCAGAGGAGCTCGAGGTGGACGTGGTGGCAGAGGAAGAGGCCGAGGCAGACGATAGTAATAAAATTTGTTCCAAAAACAATCGAATTTCAATAAGCTATAATGAAACTTTTTAGCCCATACTTAATTATTGATTTTTATACAACCAAATATAATATTGATTAAGGTATTTATGTGTATAAAACTTTTTTCTAACTGTAACATCAATTAACCATCCGCTGTTTTTGAATCAAATTATTATCACTCTAGTAATGAACAGGTGATGTATAAATAATAAAATTGTATTTCGAAATAAGTCAATAATTATATGCTATAATCACAATCGCGATTTCATTATTTTTATGCACTTCAAAAAAAGAAAGTAGTTCCGTTGCACGTTGCTGCATCGTAAATGAATGTGTTGTTTATAGGTGTATACTGATGCGTAATCAGTTTTATTATTTCCTGAGCAGCAGCAGCGCCTATTGTTGAAGCAACGGAATGTAGTTCAGCTCCGCCAAATCTACACAGTTCATGAATGTAATCATCTTTCACCAACGCTCCTAGTCCCCATTCACCTAATAACTTTGACACACAAGCCTGTAAAAAAAAATGCACGCATTTAATCTAAAATGTATCATGATACAATAGTGCTTAGTGTACAAATTAATTCTTTATACCTTCAGTTTGACTATATCTGGCTCAACATGATCATCGAATTCACCAGGATAAGTATTGTACTCTGTATAGAATTTTTCGACTCCTCTTAATACTACGTAATAAACCATCAAGCTTTCGGGATTTTCTAAACTTTCAGCTAAAATTGATATAAAAATAACAATTATTTATGTTGAAAAATTCTTACAAGTTGTTAGAAAGAAAATCACAGAAAGATTCCATACCTATTTCATTAGTATTAATCAACTTTGGATCATATTCATCTGCAAGAGATGTTCCTCTTTGTACCCGCAGTTCATTGGCATGTCTACAGTACAGTTTGACATCTCTTTCGGTTATCGAATCGGAATGTTTGCCTAGTTGTCTCAGCAATTGGAGTGTTCTCCTCCACACTGCTTCAACATCAGCAACCGCTTGCTTGTGATACCTAGTCATTAGATGAAAAATTAACAATTGGAATATCATAATACTAGTCGTATGAATTATATGTAAGCCACGTACAATTGTTGAAGAGCAACGTATTTTTCGGTATCAGAAACCATGTCTGGTAGAGCACCTCTTAATGGCAACATACCATTACCCTCATTTTCGATAAAATCTCTAATAGCTTTTGCAATAATCCAAAAGGTTGTACTCTGAAATCCAGTATATTATTATTGAATATTACGAAAATAATACTAACATTACTGTTATAAAACTCAAATTACCTTTGCATGCAAATTGATGCACTTGTCATCATTGAACACTTCTTTTACAGCGCTAGGTATAGTTGCAGGACAAATGCAAATATTGACTGCTTTGAGAGCTTCTTTGAAGTTTTCCTCATCCACGGGATTTCCTTCTTCGTCTTTTCTAATACCAGCTTTAAGCATCAGTCTAAATTCATCCTTTTCAACTCTGTTCTTTGGTATATCATCATGATTAGTCAACCACTTTTGTAAGTACTTGTATAGGATCGTCAGATAAGGTGTGTGCGAATGATTTTTTAAATCATAATTGTCCAAGTCTATACTGTCTATATGATTTTTCAATGCCTCAAATGGCTTGTCCAGTCTTAAATCAGGCAACTCATTGTCAGGATGCAGTTCCACAATAGTGTGTTCTTTGACTTGAACCCTCATGTATCCTACAAATCCTATTGTCTTGCAAATCACCAAGGGAATATCAAGCTCCCATAATTTCTTTGAAAGTACAACTAGTGATCTGAAAATAAAATTTGATTGTTGTATTTGATTTTTAACTTACCAGATACGTCATGTTGAAAATTGTTAGAAAAATGATATAAAAATGAGATATGCTGCAATGAATGCACAATAGTAACTCTTATATTTCCAATATATAACAAGTTGAAAAATTGAATAAACTTATGATTACCATAGATTTTATGGACCAACTTACTTTTCTGGCACGTTACTGGTAATAACAATGGTAAAATTATTTAAAAAATCTGGACTATTGTGTAAAATTTGGTCGACTCCCTCATCAATATAGTCTCCTCTGACTTCAGAATTCAATTCCAATAGCAATTGTGTTGCTACTTGTGCCCGTGATTTTCCTGCACTATCAGCATCTAGAAAAAAACTGATACAAAATTTGATTATTCAATGCATTGCAAACCAACAGATACATGGTTACAGTTATTTGTTATATCCCCAAAAAAATCCAAGATTTCAAGTAAGACATTATTTAAGGCAACGATAGAAAAACTTGCTTTGATCCAATATCTTCGTCTAAAATTTTATGTCCATCGACAATTGTGAAGGCACCAATTCCAGGCAGTACAAGGGACTTAAGCACCTCTGTGCCAAGTGCATTGGCATTAATTAGACAAACGTGAGCTGCTTCCAGGAGAATTTGACCATGATCATTCCATAACCTGTAAATTATAGGCGGAAATACCCATAGTATTATTGGAATCCAAAGGGTTTTAGAAGAAAAAAAACAGAAATCTAACAGATCTTTCACGTATGTGGTCTTACCTCAGCTGCCTGTCGTACTTTCGACTTTTTTCCGATTGTTCGGGTGATTTTGGTGATGGCGAGGCCATAATTTTCCAACCACTAAATTTTCTGTTAAAAGTTTACTTACAATAATTACTCGAACGTGCTCAAACAGAATTAGAAAATCCTTTTATCACGAACATTTACCTTAGTACCTACTTATAACTTAAAACTTTTATGACTTTACCTTTTGCCGATGAATTAAAACTAGCTTAACCTGAACACCTGAATGAAAACTTGACAACAAATGTAATTTTTGCCGGTAAAAAAAGATTGGACGTAGAATTCAAATTTTGGAAAATAAAACTTTTAATAAAAAATTTATGAAATGATAGAAAAATTTAAAAAAAAAAGCACAAAATCTCGTTTTGCATAAAAGTAGAACATTCTTTATTTCGATTCATTGTAAAATAAAACATCAAGAGTTATTACAGCACATACTTTTTAGTTTATAAATATTTTACAGAAAAATACTTTGCTTTACACACTGTATAAGTAATCATAGCAAACAGAAAATTAATAAAATAATACATAAAAATCGGCCTACATAGAACACAAATTAAAGTAATGTAACACAAGTTAAACACTTGCAGATATTCCCTGTACACATTATCAGTGAATTAAAAAAAAATCAAGCACACACAAATGTATTATTAAGTGTCCACAGTCTAGAGATCATAAGTTGTATAATGATTTAGTCTAACATGATTAAACAATCCATAACAACAACAACAACATACAGTGAAAAAGTTGCTTTGGTCCCTCATTGTCCATATTACACTCGTCCTCAATTAACTACGTAAATATAATCATGTTCATTTGCCCTTGGTGCGCCAAGTCACGCCATCCTGAGGCAGCCTGGACGGCAGGTACGCCAGCAGCCACACCAGGTACCACCGGTCGCCAAACACCTCCCTGACGTTCTGCCTCCAGCCCAAACTGTACGTGTAATTCTTCTTGTTCCTCTCATTGGCCGTGCACCCCCTGAGGACCAAATCAAAGTGGTACAGGCACAGCGCGCCCGTGAACAACATCCCCACGATGGTGACGATGTAGAGCATCAGGTAGAGCTGATTGTCCGAGCCGTCGAAGCCGAAGACGAACATGGCCACGGGAAAGACGAGCTTGATCAGGGTCATGGGAAACTCGAACTCGACCCGGCTCCAGATGAACCGGCTGTTGTAGACGAGGGCGTAGCAGGTGGCCAGGAACATGTGCAGCAGGAACATGAGAAAGTAGCGCTGATTGTGGTGGCCGACGCAGCAGCCGGTGAACAGGCAGTGGTGATCGCGCTTGAGGATACAGGCGCCGCAGGTGTCGCAGTGCCAGGAGCGCGGGGGCGTGAGGCTCTCGCAGGGGGCGCAGAGCCGCCAGCCGTCCTCGCGACTGGCCTGCGAGGAGTGCACGAAGACCCGGCGCGCGCTCGTGTCGCAGAGAACGGCGTAGGTGAAGTTGCCGACGATGTTGAGCATCAGGAAGCTGCCCAGGATGAAGTGGAACAGGTAGAGCGGGGTGCCGGGCTCGTGGAGCGCGGGGAGGACCACCCAGAGCTCGAACCAGTAGATCAGGGGCACGACGACCAGGAGGAAGCCGACGGACAGGGCGTCGGGCAGCGCTCGGGGCAGGATCCGGCTACGCAGATGCATCGTGTGTGGACACTCCTGCTGCTGGTGGTGGTGGTCGTGTTATCCGGATGGTGGTGGCCTAATGACCTTTTGTTTTGGGAATCGATTGACAACAGCGGGTTCGCTCATATTATTATTAAGTATCACGTGTCAACGTCAAGCGTTTTCGCGTTGTCAACAGCTCCCGGAGCACAACAACAGTGAACAGAGCACTAAAAACACCACTACCCCCCTACCCATCAAGAGCTGGATAGCGCGAAAGTTTGGATTGAGCCACGGTCTTAATTCAAAGTACACTTCTCGTGGCTCATATATAAATCACGAATAATTTATAATTAAATACATGAATGATCTACAATGAGGATACATATTTTTAAAAAAAGCAGGTTATGTAGATAGGTGTTTCAATTTCAAACATCAAAGAGACGTGTGATTAATTTTGAACTGGAAAAAATCAATTTATTATAATTTCATTTGAAATGCGTAATTGTACGCAACAATTGTATTATCAAAAGATTCACTATTATTTCTAATTACACACGACAATAATATGTATTGTATCAAAAGAAACATTATTTGCACGCACGTTTAACAATAATTAAATTATATCAAAACATTCAAAACTCTCGGTATTTGCACGCAAGTTGTCAACAGTTTAACACAGTTTTACAAAATAAATACTTCTATCACTTTCAAAACTATATAGACGAATCATAAATTCAACACGATTAAATTTTTCACTAATAATCAATAAATTAATAAGAATATAATCAACTGTGTTCTCTTGAAAAAAAACAATATCAATGCATTTTTCTCAACTTATGCAAGGGGAGAAACGCGTCCAAGTTATCATCGTCTACCGACCGCTCTCTCAATAATCTTTTTTTCCCTTGAATTTTTGGCAGGTTTTTCTTCGTATCCGACTTCTTATCGTCGTAACCCAAACTTTCCATATTCTTGCTGGTTGCGTTTTCTTTTTCATCAGCCTAAAAATTTTATTCATCAGTTTATAATACAGTCAACATTTTACATTTAGAGATCAAAATTACTTTTAAATCATAAATAAAAATACATACCTCATACTGCTCCAGACTGCCTGTTCTAGTCTCATCCATTGACTGGTATACAGAGTCCTCGAAGTCCTGAAAACACGAGATTGAAATTTCATTGATTAGCATACAATGTTTATTACTGGCTGTTTGTTTGGTTTTTCACACTTATTTTTTTATCATACCTCGGTCTTTCCCAGCACTAATACAAGTTTTCGCTTTGGACTTCTTTCTCGCGGAGTGGAAGTAGCGAAAAGTTTTGACTCCTGCAAAGAAAATAAGATGGCATGTGAATCGACAAGCATACATTACTAAATTTTGAAGTGTCAGTTTTTTTGCCAGAAAATAATCTTATGATACCTCTTTGTTGTTTGATGACTCAGTCGATTTCAATAGTTCTTCCACCATCACTTTCAACGGTCCATCCGTCCACAACTTTTGGACTTGCTCTTGAAATTTTTCGCTGAGTCCTCTCTTACTTGCTCTAGCGAGCTGTTAAAATAATAATAAAAAGTTGATGTACAAACATATATGGATAAGTCAACAAAAAAAAGCAGCTTTGGAGGACAGAGAGAGAAATAATGGAAATCAAATAACTGTAGTATATTAGTATAATTATATAACTCAATGCTGACGCGCGCGCCGTGCGGCGTCGAAAATCGGAGCACCCGGCTCAGCACCGGCACTCGATCGGCCAAAAATCATTCGCCTGCGCTGCGATCGAAAATACAAGTCCATGCCGATACATTATAGGTACTTATAAGTAAGTACTGACGACAAAAAAAAAAAAAAAAAAAAAAAAAAAAAAAAAAAAAAAAAAAAAAAAAAAAAAAAAAAAAAAAAAAAAAAAAAAAACAAAAAAAAAAAAAAAAAAAAAGTGCGCCAAAAAACTTGGAATAGGTATAGAATATTCAACAAAACGTAGCGAGTTGCTGTAACGATCGATACGATCAAAAGCAAGTCGCGAGCTGTTAATCGAAAAATCTATTATACGCGGAGTGCGAACAATGAATCATGGGGGTGAACTTTCCCCCGAGCGAAAAACCACCTCGGCCCGTGTAAAAAGAGAGACGATGGCGTTGTTGTTTCGACGAGATCAAGAAAGACGCGGGGAAAAAAAGAAAGACAAGAGCGTGTGTGCAGACTCACGGCACGGAGCACGGATCCCTCCTCTCTCGCGGTGAGGTCCACCTCCTTTGGACTGGAGACGAGGCCGGCGATAACTTTGGAGAACAAGTTCAAGGTCCGGGGCTTGGTCTTCGTTTGATACCCCTTGATGATGTAAGTGGCCATTGCGGTGTTTTGTTGCGTGCTGGTACTTTTTCACTTTTTGACGATCTGCTCTTGCGCGCGCTCCGACGAGAGGCACCAGCTGCGCGGTGTTGTGTGATGAACCAAGGGCCGAGGATGATGCGCTGAGCTGAAGCTTCCGGCGAAGACTGCGAGGTGCCCGGCGTCGGGCTGCGGCGAGTCGCGCTCGCGGCGGCCGAGGAGAGGAAGAAAAGAAGGGGCTCGCGCGGCGACGGGGACAGCTACACCGAGGCGGTCGTCGTGGTTTTCCGCTCCCCCCCCGCCCCCCCCGCCCGCCACGTCCTCGTATGCTTTATTTACCCCCAATGAGCCATGTTTGAACGCTCGAAGCTTTTCCCGGTACTGAAGATAGAGCAGGCTCGGACTTGTCGAGTTGTTGTATTGTTCCGTGTCTGTGTGTATACTTTTGGGGCTATCGAGAGTATCGAGCAGATCGAGCTTGCTGCACAGGCGATCGGCGACGGGGTGTAAACGAGCGTTCGTGTGAAAGCATGTTAGATTTACGCTTGAAAACACCATGAATACTTTGAATTGGCACTCGATATACTTGTCCGGTATTCGTGTTGCGGAAAAGTTTTTCGTGGACAGGTATAGGTCCTCTTCCTGTTATACACTCGCTCAAAATGGTACTTTATACATCGAGATCGAAGAGTATACTATAAACATTCATCGATCCGTGCAATTGGATTTTGTATTTTTGAACTTGTGACCTATATTCACTCGCATTTAGACAATTTTTATGTTTGGTTACCTAAAACTGTATTCTTCGTACAAAGGTCAAATCGAAGATAAAGTCGAGAAAAAGTTATTACAACTAACGGTATACACCGTACGCGCGAATTTCAATTACAATTACTGTGACTACCGAAAAAAAAAAAAAAGAGTTTTTTTATTGTAAAAATTGTACTTCTTGTAGCAAAGTGCATTTATAAGGCGAAATATCAAACGATTTTTCGTTCCAATTGAAGTTTTTCATTAATGTTTAATAGATTTTTTTTGTCATTTTTTTTCATAAAAACAATTTTTGTAGCGTTTTCTTCCTTTGTTTGTATATTTACGAATCATAATTATTTCTAGAAGAATAAATGCACGCTTAGCATTATCTCTGATGTATTGATGATTTTATTGTGCTAATATTAATTATGTATCATTTCATTTTTTTGCATGTTTCGTATCGATTAATCAACTTTTAATAACTTGAAGAAATCGAAATTCACACATTTTCTATTGAAAATTATAAAAATAAGTAATTATGAATTTTACAGTTTTCTTTTAAAGCACTCATTTCGTACGAATCTTATTTTTCGCCATATTTGCTAGTTATTTTAGAAAATGAAGTAATTGGATTTCTTATCTTTTTAATCCAACCAGAATGCGATGTGTGGTGTATATGTACATATGCCTACCATATGAACAAATAAAAAAATGTTTTCTTTGAACGGCTACTTTATCAATAATAATTTATATGAATATTCATTCTCCTAATTTCATTGAACGCATAAAAAATACATTCTTCTTAACGGTTACAAAAAAAGCGAAAAAACCCTTTACCTCGTACTTATCAGGTGATTTCACAAAAATTGACTACTTTAATGTGCGAAGTGGAATCCCGGAAATTTAGCGTTTATAATTTTTTAATGATAATTAAAGTTATGTGAAGTTCAAAGAACCTGAAAAATTGTTAGCCTTATCTGCCATCTGAAATTTGAAATTTCCTCCAAACGGATAAGGCTACGGTAACACCAGCGAAAAAAAACACCGTACGTTCTCGACAATACTACTACTAGCCACATTTCAATTTGAGGTCGAAAAAATTTGGCGTCGTATTCTGTCAATTGAGAGTATATAGCGATCTAATTTCAAGCGTCTAAACTTGTTCTTTTAACCCCACGAAGTGTTCGACGCAATTTAAAAGTGACAAAGTTTGGAGCCATGACTAAAAAGTTGCGTACTAATTAATTTTGATAATTTTAAAGTTCAAAAAAAGGTTTTCTGCGCATGAACACCTTTTGATTGAGTACTGAAGCGTAAAAATGTATAAAAAGTAATATGAGCACCGTAGACCCGGTACACCACTAAAATTGAAATTTAAACCCCCGTATAGGTGATTTTTATTGCAAGATAAATAACCCTATTCTAGATCTCTGTGAATCTTAAGTAAATAAGATTTAAAAAAAAAAAATAATTAATTACATGAATTAAAAAACTGACATCAAATTAAAGTTTTTTTGGTTGCACGTAAAAAAAAAATTATCAGCGAAAGACTCACACTTAAAAACTTATACTTGTTTATTGACCCCAAAAGTTTGATAACGCTAAACTTATATCTAGAATTATTTTTGTCCTTTAGCCAGAAATGCATATTTTTTTTTTTTTCCAACAGCTTTATTGAATCATATAGGTACTAACGTGCGCTGTGTTAAAAAATAATAAAAGATTTTCAGGGGATCTTAACCAACTGAAAGTTAATTCAATTAATTGGTATTCAAAAAATTATTTCGATTTGTCAAAGTCGTAGATAAGCCTTGGGCTAAAAAAAGGTACCAACGCACAAACTCCTCGCACACTTCAACAGTACACCATGTCCTCAATTGTTTATCGGATTATTTTTAGAATCACTTTATTTTAGCTGGTTACAAAGCTTTTTCCGGGAACACCTGCTATGTATCTCGCAAGCGATGATTTGCATGATTTTTGCAAAACACGCGATTGTATTAGCTCGGGGTCCAAAATGTAATACGTCTCGTTCGGCACACGTGGGGCAGCCTGCGTTGTTTGTCTTCGACATGGTTTTGCCAACACGCGTATTCTCTAAATAAAAGAAGGTAAAATAATTCCTCGATAAGCCAGCTGCGACGATAGTTTTGAGTTGCTAATCAATTCTGACGAGTTCCCTGTCGACGAATCATTCGGTACAAAAACTCTGGGTTTCCACACTATAAGTCTCGACACTGTTGGAGGACAAAATCATAAGTGTCGATGGTAAAAATGCGTTCGAAAAGAGTTTTGTACCATTGCGCTCTGCTTGTTTCTTTGGCGGTCAAAACTGGTGAGTATACATCGTAGACGTATGGAACAGGTGCGCGAGACGCGAAAGCCTCATTTTCGGCACGCGACTTTCAGCCCGACCTCTCGAGCACGAGGGCATAAACGGCGGCTTTGCGGCCAAACTCGGGGAGCATCCTTACCACGCCTACGTCGAGATTCGGCACGGCGACGTCATATCCGACTGCAACGGCGCGATCGTGGACGCCACCCACGTCGTGACGGCCGCTCACTGCGTCACGGACGCCAGAGGAGTCCTCTACGACCCGATGAGGGTCAGGGTCGAGGCTGGGACCGTGTCGTTGAACGACGAGCCCATGTACGCGGGCCTCGTCCGGGGAGTGTACCTGCCCGCCGAGTTCGCTCGGGATCGCAGAACCGTACGCGCGGACATCGCCGTGTTGGAGGTACGTAGTTTTCATCAGCGGACAATGTCGAAAACAGGGACCATCAAAGATACGCGCGGCGTTTTCCCAGCTGGACGAGAGCATCGCGTTCGAGGACAGCGACGGCACGATCGACCGGGTGGAGTTCGCCGACGGCAACAGCAGCAGCAGCTACGAGGGCGTCGAGGCCCGTCTCACGGGTTTCGGCTACGACAGCGTCAAGTACATCGCGAGGCCGGACGGGACGTACGACATCGAGGGCACGTCGAGCGGACGGCTGCACTACGGCGACTCCGCGATCCTGGCCGGGGACGAGTGCCGGAGATCGGTCAGCAGCAAGACCGTGATGGACCTCGAGGATCAGTTCTGCGCGCGGATGCGGCAGCGCACGGCGGGCGTTTACCAGGGCGCTTGTCCCGTAATTATACAGGTTTTCTCCGTATACACGAACTTTCGAGGCGTATTTCTTTATCGATCGTGCATCTTTATCGATCGATGTGCGATCGGTGTCGTAACCCTGAGCGCGCTACGTCACGTTTTGAACGTACGTTGAGGATGAAACTCGAAAGCCTTTTGCGAAAAAGTTTAACGGACGTATTGAAAACGCTGGAGGTGGCGACCGTTATTTGTTCATATTTCAAAGACCGCTCGAGGATTCGAGGATCCTTTGCGCATTAGTTTGCGCGTGAATTCCATCACGCTTTGTTGTTTTATAATACCATCCGTCGTATGATAACACTAATACAGTTGGACCTAAACCCTGAAATGATCTTTAAGACACGCCACGTTCGGTCGGCACATCCAAAACATTTTTTTTTTTTTTTTTGCAAACGCGCTCATTTTCGGGCTTACAATTCTGAGCTCGAAACGTGCTTTCGTACATTTTTGTCGCAGGGCGACAGTGGCGGGCCACTGGTCGTGAACGACGTGGAGCGGAAAAAGAAGATCCTAGTCGGCGTGCTTTCGTCCTCGACGCCGTACTGCATCGAGACGGCACGGCCCTCCCGGTACACGAGGGTCGCGCGTTACGCCGATTTCATCCGGAAGGCTTGGACCCAGCGTACGAGCGATCCGGCCGTGCGGTACACGCTTTTGCAAGAGAGCAACGACATCCCGGTCTACGAGGACAACAATATTGTGTGAAGGGTGCTTTTTTTTTCACGCGCGCTTCGATCGCGTTGGAAACAAGACAAACAAAATGGGAATCTTTTTCTTTCGTTGTAAATATTGGGTGTTGGCCATTAGAAAATAAGGTATTGTCAGTTGTTTCGATTAAAAAATTCGTTTTATTCACTCTGTGCGGGGCGTCTCTTTTTTTTCGTCCCGAGACTGGAGACGTAACGCTGAATTGATCAGAGAACAGTATAATCGCGTGACATAGATGCAGCGGTGAATCATTAACACTTCGTAACGCGGCACGATAGGGACGATCAAGAATGACATTGATAACATTGATCGGACATGGTTTGATAAACGAATTACCGCTTGCGGACGATAATCAGCAATATCATGCAAACGTTGAAACAACGAAAAAAAACAAAAAAAAAACTTGTGCACATTGTATAAGCAACGTATGAAAGAAAAACACCACACTTTTCGATGCACGCGGTGTTGGGTGAAATCGCAATTGACGATCGTACAGTGAACAAGGGCTTCGAACTTTCGTTTATTCTTCATCGAATACCGATGTTCTTGCTTGCGTGTAATAATAATACAGTGATAGTACAGATGCGTTACCGAGCATCTGCGGTACTAGTGCAAGTTGCAACAGTACGAAAACATTCAAAAATAGCCACGCGAAAGTACTTTTTTTAAACATAACAATGCGGCCCGTCGCCAGCGACGCACGATTCGTCCCTAAAGTTGGTAAAAAAAAGGCGACTTCTTTTCGAACGACGAGAAACACTCGAAGACCCATTCGTAATGGACCAGCGGGATGGACTTGAGCCGCGCGTCCAGTGCCTCTCGATCTGCGAACAACACAAAGCGTTATTGCGCCGAGCCAACGTTGACGAACGAACGAGGAAGGGGGGACTCTCGACTTACTTTTCGGCACCTCGTAAAAGTCACGCTCACCGACAATGCAGTAGCGTTCCCGGTAATGTTGAAGCTTGTGCAGCTCTCTGGGCGTTTGGACGACCAGCGCCCCGTGAAACTGGAGCAGCTCCTGATGCGAAACCCCAAAAAAACGAGTGAAAAAAAAAAAAAAAAAACAATAACCAAAGATGACGCGTCGCGCCGAGGGGGGGAAATGCTTGCTATCCGAATTTTTTGAGATTGCGATTCGAGTGTTGTAAAAGACATGCCGCATCGCGCGAACAAAGCGATCGCAATCACCGACTAAAATTGTTCAAGTTTGTTCGACTCCTCGAACGATTTCGGATGATCATACGATCACGCGCGACTGGTATTTCCGAAAATTTCCGACACCCGACTCTGCGCCCGAAATCGTTCGAGGGAGTAAAACGGACTTGGGAAAATCTAAACCAAACGCAGCGCGTCTGCTCCGACCGATGAATCTGAATGTTTGCCCCGAAGCCGTCTCGCGGCGTCATAAGCGCAGAATCAAGAAAAGCGCAGACGCGCAGTGCGCGCACGCCTTTTTTTTTTTTGCGTACCACGCGCTCATCGCGACAACATCGGGCGTTAAAAATCCATCAGCGCAACAGCGAGGCTCGCTCGCAAGCGGGGAGGAAGAAAAAAGAACCCACGCGCGCTCACCTCCAGCTGCTCCTGGCCGAAGCCCCGGAACGGCTTGGCGCAGAGGACGGCCGTGCCCCGGAGCAGCCGCGTCCCGTCGGCGCTCTCGCGCGCCGCCCTCGCCGCGGGCACCGACGAGCCGGGCCCCAGGCGCGCCTCGTAGCGCTCGGCCGCGAGCAGCTCCCCCGCCCCGAGGCTGTCCTCGATCCAGCGCCCGGAGACGACGTACCCGCGATGCCCGACCGCCTGCAGGTGCTCGAAGCGCAGCCTCGCCACGCGCTCCTCCCCCCCCTCCTCCGCCGCGGCAGTCTCGGCGAGCACGTGCGTGACCGTCCTCGGGTCGACGTCCCGCCGCGCCGCGGACCAGGCGCCGCCGAAGAGCTCGGCGAACTCCTGGACCAGCAGAAGACCGTCCGGGCTGATGTTGCCCGGGACGAGGAGGTGGAATGCGGCCTTGGTCTCCGCCGGTGAGTTGCTCGTGGAGTTTAACCCCTAAATTTTAAACGTCGATTGTGTTACACGTGGCCGGGGCACGATGTACAGTACAAATATAATATTGTGTTCGGTATTTGGAAAGCGGCGCGTGACCGGTGGAAGCGGTGGATGAAAAGCCAACGCTCGAAAGTTTATGCGATTCTGAACAAACGTCCGGGTTGGCGAAAATTTAATTTAAAGTAACTGCATCGATGGGAGCAAAATCATTGCCAGAGGAAGTCGGAGTCGGGTGTCTGAGGGGAGACCAACCGTTTTTTACGTGACAAAGCTTTCCACCGTTCACAGCTGTAAGTATAGTGAACAAAATCTTGTTCGCCGGACAAATAATGAACATTTTTACCGTACTTCGGATTCAGAGAATACAAGATCGACCTCGGCCAATTTCTCCATCCCCTGCGTCTCGTCCTCGCTCGCGCGGGCGGAGTTTACAAAACCGACTCCAGTCCCTTCCTCCTCCTCGGCCGGCTCGTCGTTGATGTTCGTGCGGGTCGAGTTCGCGACATCGGCCTTCCCCTCCTCCTCCTCCTCCTCCTCCTCCTCCTCCTCCTCCTCCGACTCCTCGTCGCTGCTCGCCGCGCAGTCGGGGTCGACGAGACCGACGAGATCCTCGGCGACGCAGTAGCCTCGATCCGCGGTCAGTTCCAGCAGCTTCTGGGCGGCGCGCCGGGCCGGCCGGTTGGTCAGCCGGAGCCTCGCGGTGCCGAGGTGGACGAAGGCCGGGCCCGTGCGGGGCTTGCAGATGCGGCCGGCCTTGATGAAGCGGCACGGGTGTTTCTGGGCCGGCGGCGGCTGCGGCTGCTCGCGCGCAGGGGACCGAGCGAGGTTTGTCTGCGAAAAATCATTCACCGTACGTTTCTTTCAAGTATACATGTATACACATGAGGAGCGTATGGCAATGTTACAACAAGTGTGCAAATTATACAAAGTAGAGTGCTTAAAATTATACGCAAAAGAGGTACAACCATTAAGATGCCATTATCCATGAAAGAATGCTTCTTACCGGAAACGATTGTGCAAGAATGTGCAAGCCTCTCAATTAGTGTTTTAAAGACTCCAAAAAAAGTACAAGAAACAAAACAACATTCATGCCTGAAATAAATAAAACATTGAGGCTTGAAAACACTGAAATTGTAGCTGTGAAAATGTACAATGCACTTGATCTCGATATTAAAACTTTAGAAATTCAGAAAAAATGTGCTAAAAAAAGACTCGAAATTTGGATGAGCAATAATACAAAAAAACTACAGAATATAAATTTATCAAGAGCAAAACTGAAAGAACTTGTAACTTATACTTGGTCGAGAGTTGTTTAAAATTATTTTAGTTCAACATATACTTGTAGCTTTTTCATTGAACGTTTTTAAGCCTTCTGTTATTTTTAGTTTAGGGGCCTTTTGTTAATGGCATTCAGGCTCATGACTTTTAGTTCTCAAGATAAACTAGGTCTGCACCACAGGTTTCTAGAAAACCTCTAGCAGAGTTTATGTATTATACCACCATGCATAAAATGGATCCAAATACACCTGGTTGAATAAATAAATAAATAAATAAATAGCGAGCGTGATGCGCTTTTCGTTCCGTTCAACGGTTGGGGACAAAACGCTTGCTAGTCGGGTATCGTTAAAAAAATTCCCCTGTTATTAAATTTGCAAATTACATTAAACTTGCGTTCGGTTGAGCGCGGTAAACGGAACGGATGACTCGTCGCAATAATACGAATCCTGACTACTTCACGGGTACTCTACGTGCAAAAGGCGACTCACTTTTTAGAAGCGAGCGAGAATCGAAAAAAATGTTTCGTACCGCAGCAGCAGTGGGTAGAAAATGCAAAGTGACCCCGACGTACCTTCGCCGCGCCGTCGAAAAGTCGTCCGCCCTCGGGGAGACGGGCCCTGAGGAGAAAAAAGAAAAGATCGTTCGACGCACGATCGAGGAGGAAAGAAAAAATTCGCACGACTCACATCTTCGCCGCCGGCAGAGCCAGCTCGGAGTGGCGATTCCGCCGCCTGGTGACATTCTGCTCCCCGAAGCGGCCCGCGCGATCGTCGGCCCCGGCCCGCGGGGACTGCGGTCCGGCGAACTCGCTCGACAGCTCCGCGGCCTGAAGAAGCGAGGAACGATCGTGAGAAAAGTCAACACCGATTGCGAAGAGGGGAAGGGGGGGGGGGGGAACGCACG
>JAPYYV010014083.1:0-10775 GCA_030522625.1 Copidosoma aretas
CCTCCCATCCCTCATCCCTTCCCTTTCCCAACTGCTCAGTGCCCAGAGTAGTGCCCTTAATAGGAGCCGGACGTACAGCAGTATAATATAAAAAAAAAAGTATATTTATAGTTCTACAGTTCTGCGAGAGACTTCGTTTTTACTCTCCTTTTGCACTTTTTCCGTTCGAGGGCTGTTTCGAGGTGACTTGTTATATTCTATCGCATATGTATACGTGGCTCTATTTTCTTGAAGTTATACTTCTATAGGCGCGTTACGGAGGGGGTAAATCAACGTTTTCTGCATCATCTCTCTCTTTTAAACGTGTGACGAAAGTGAATTTCAATGTGCCACCGAAAACCGGAAGTAAATTTAAATTCATATTTCTCTCCCTCCAAACAATGCAACGAAAGTAAATTTTTTCAATTCTACCAAAAAAAAAAAAAACAATTTTCACGAGATTTGAACTCACGACCTTGTGCACATGAGCCTAGCACCGTACCTATCTAGCCACGAGCTGCCATTTTCATGCTATTACTTTCACTGCTTCTTATACTGTGGTTCATAACTAATTTTCAATTAAAATTTTTGTTCACTGTTTATTAATTAATTTGTTTTGAAACATTTGATTTTTCCATACATTAATGATAAATTGTTTTTTAAATTAAATAATGTTTTTCTAAACTTTGGAGTCAAAGTATTACATTATTTTACCGTACGTACAGGCATGAGAAAAGAGAGAGAGAGAGAGAGAGAGAGCCATACCCTTTTTTTTCACTATTGCTTAATTCAAACGAGGTTCTATGGATAAATTATTTGATTCTTATTGCGTCTTGTTCTTTCAAAATTTTTAAAGTTAAGCAACATATGTTGATCGGTGACCACTCTAGTCTCACCGTTCGTCTTGAGATTCCGCCCTCTATACATATACAATGGATAGTGTATTATGTATACCGTGTGCTTAGTGTGTTTGTGTGTACGTACGTACATACGTGTGGATGCCTGTGCAAATGTGTGTGAGTGTGCGTGCATGTGTGTGTAATATACACATTTGAAGACTTGTTATTATTTTTATTTAAATACAGAAACAATTACCAAAAAATTTTTGCATGCTCAGCAGATCGATGCAGATGCCCATTATTTATTCAATGGGTTGTTATTATGACTTAACCTCAAACCATTTGAAAATACGTGACATCAAAAATAAACATTCTGATGGGTTTTTAAAAGAAAAAAAAAAATCATCGTGGAGCATAAATATAGAGGTGTTGGTTCATGTATAAACTTAACCTCAATTTCCAGTGATTTGGATGTCTCTATATCGAATTGATATGGAAAAATTGTGAAAAAAATAATAGCATGTTTAGGAAATTATGACAAGTATACAGAAATAACTATTTTCGGTATTATCTGCACAGAACCTCGAAATATTCGAAAATACGCAATATCTTTAACAGAAAGCGAGATAGGCTAAAAATACAAATTTTTATGGGTTTCCTTAAGGGTGAATAAACATATAGTCGGACAAATCGAACGGTTTCGGTCAACTTTACGCCATAACCTTAATTTTCCTGATTTTGGGTATGTCTTGGTAAAAGAGTAGTAAAATAAAAAAATTTCGAAAAAAATCTCAAAACGTTTAAGATATGAATAAGAATGCGTACAAATTATTCCAAAATAATTTTATGACAGCACAACCTTTAAAACACAGAAAACACGCTATATCTCGACGGGTAAGTAAGATAGGTCGAAAATAAGAATTTTTACAATGCGTATGTTATTTAGAAATTATTTTTCATACTGTTTAGAAACAACATAACTTGAAAAAGACTAACGTTTTTAAGTTGTTTTTGTTTTAGAATAAATTCATTGCATCTCATGTACAGTTTTTTTTATTTGTCATGCTATTAACGCACACGACTTCCATCTCCTATCTATATATCACTCACTAGCTCTCGTTCTCTCTTTTAATGAATTTGTAAAAATTTAATAACCCTCGGAGTTTGCACTTCTGCGGTGTGTCACACGTGATGCACCGAATTTTTTTTCTTTATTCGTACATAAGGTAATTTTTTGAGTTAAGCTACATTTACCGGAGCAAGGATCCAGTCATTCACCGTACAACTCTACACAAGCAATCTACACCACATGTAGCCACTATCCATAGTTATAGTGATATAAGGTGTAAAGTTCTTATGTAGAGTTGTCCCGTGTAGGACTGGACCCTTGCGTGTTTGTAACATATTTTATTAAAAATATGTTGATCATCCATTTTACATGATTAAATAAACATTCATTAATAAAAACTGGTTTTTTATTATTTTCTTGGACTTCTTTTATTTGTACATTATAGTGTGGGTGTTATATACACGCTAAGAATAAGTGTTTTTTCTCTTATCTACATACTTTACTATTTGTAATTGTAAAATATTTATTGAAACCACACCCAATTAACGAATATCTTCTTTCCAACGATAATTGCACTACCTCAGATACATCGAATTGGGTTATTTAAAATATCGTTGTGTAACAGCTATATTGACATTCATATATTCCCCGCCAAAGAAGTATAACTTCATAGTTGGGTGCCCAAGTACCCACTGATTCGTTTTTTTTCTGCTTGTGCGCTCGGCGTGATTCATTCGCCAAATTGTCCTTGAACTGCGTTGGGTCTGTATTATTTTCGCATACCTCTTTTTGTTGTTCTTCCCTCCTTTTAAGCCAAAATTCTTCTGTCCTAGCCGCGTTCGATTCTTCGTTTAGTGGTCCATGCCCAATGCTTGGGGAGCGCGCCGAACATCTTGGTAGTTTAAATTCCCGGAGTGAGGCTTGTCTGCTCTTATTCTCTGCGAATAATTTCTCTGCTCTCTGTTCTGATTCTCGCGACGCTGATTATACCCGCCGTAATTATTACCCCAGGTCGTATCATTATTTCTTCTGTTTTGACTGTCAAAGTTTTCATTAGCCTCGCTCAATCTGCTATTATAATTACCCCCGGATTCGTTTCGTGACCGCTGATTCGTATAATTGTTGTTATTATTGCCATTATTCCTATAATAATTGTTATTGGGGTATCTATCGTTATCACGATCGTGTCCCTTTCGTTGCTGGTAGTTATTATTGTTATTTTTATTATAGTCCCTATAATTCCTGTAATTCGGATTGGGGTTGATTCGCCATATGTCGTAACGTTGGTTATTAAAATTAGGCCTACTTTCGTTCCCTCTCGAGGCAAATCTTTCGTGCGGTTCTACGAGCGTTTTATTGGGATTTTTTATTCTTCCATTTTTGGCATCATTCCACAACTTTTTACAGCCGCTTGTGAAATGCATGCAGTACTCCTGGCGATATGAGCACCACTCGTTATTATCTCTTGCGCCCCGTTCGTCTGCTTCGGTCCTATCGGCGGGCACGTCACTGGTTGCCACAATACATATTCTTGAGTTTTTGTGATATCCGTAATCACTTTCTTGTGTGCTAAATGGCCCTGGTGTTGATTGACGTAGACTCAATTCGATATCAACGTTCATAGTTGTCTCGATCGCCTCTTCCAATGTTGTAGGCTTAAGACCAGCTATATTCCAGTTATATGGCGCTTTAAGGCCGTATATAAATTGTTTGGCCCCCTCCCTATCCGAATCGCACTTTAATGCGATTTTCTGCATGTCCGATAAATGCGCGCTTGAATCGTGCGTCATCATGATTCTATTATGCAACCGTTGAGCCCGGCTACAATACTGTGTAATCGACTCATTGTTCTGCTGGGTTAGTACTTTTAATTCAGCCAGCAGTGTGTGAGTGCCCTTCATACTTCCGAATTGTCTTGATAATGCAAGCAGGAAATCGACTACCGAATTAAATAGCGAGAGGCGAGCGCAAAATTGATCTGCTGCTATACTTCTTATTCTGCCCCCCAGTGTACCTATAAAATATTTTTTGCATTGCCGCGGAACTGTCGTCCTTGCTGTTCTCACCATCTGCTGAAAAAGTGGAAAATTTATTGGGTCTCCGTCAAATATAGGGATCTCGCTTGTCGTGCTATTGACCTGGGCCAATGCATTGTAATGTGTGTTAAGGGGCTGTGCGTTATCAGTTTATTGCTAGCTCGCGATGGGGTTCATAAAGTTTGAATTTAGCTGAGCGGGATTATATGTTGCTCAAGATTATAAGATCCGTGTTTGCAAGATTTGACTATTCCTTTGTTTGTGCCCCAAGAAAAACTTAGTTGTCGAAGTGATATCCGCCTCGTTGTCGCTCTAACATTTCTCCCGAGCACTCTGAGGTGAATTGCTGCATACTCTGCGTTGTTTGTTGTGTATTTTGTCGAGACGGCATATCCCCGTACGTGTTTTCGTTTCTTACGTCTTTTTTTGCCCCGTTTCCTGTCATATATTCCATACACCTTAATACTGACTCAATTGTTATTTCCTGTGCCTGCTTATTGGGAAGTCCCATTTTCTCTTCCCTATCTAACTGTTTTGGTGGCCAAATTTTCTCCCTGACTATTCCCGGTTTCATCCTTTTCAACAATTTTATCATGAGAATACGTTGTTTTTTATTCGTTTTTTCCCAATCCGCTTGGCTCTCTAGCCTATGTGCTAACACCATGGTCAGCATTTCTGATTCCAATTCATTTTCAGTATCCGACATAATTGCTTCCCCTGCGTCACTCAGTATGTCGTTTTGTGGCCTCTCGTGACTTTCCATTGTGTGCATAATAAAAATTTCGTCAGTTTCTAATTACCTGTACCGTCGCTATGGCACAAGATTAACCTGCTCCACGCTATAACTTCCTATAATTTACTTTAGTAGTTATTTCGTCCTACCTTCCTAACGGGTCTAAGCTGCTTGCGTCAAATTATCTCAATTAATTATCGATATGAGCACCTTTATATTCAACAAGTGACTACTTACTTGGGTAACACGCCTTCAACCAACCAAAAAAAAATCGTGACGCAATCCGGGATGAATATTTTTATAATCACATCAACCCGAACAAGCTCTATTTTTTATAACCCCGAGACGGTACAAATGCATTCGATGATTTCACTCCACTTACCTGGTATATCCTGCCAAGATTATGATGACCAAGATGCTTCCGTACATCATGGCCTGGTACGGTCTCAGTCGATAGTCCCCTGGGTGTCCTTCCTCCTGATGATGCTGATCTCCTGGCAACGTCTCTGTCCACGGCCACTTTACTGCGATAATGACTCTCTCTCTCTCTCTCTCTCGCTCTCTGCTGTAGTCCTTATTCCTCGTGGCATGACACTATGTGTGTTTCCAAAAAAATCGCGTAAAAAAAAGTATCGAACGACCGCACGTAAAAACGAATAAATCCTATTATTTTATCTAATTTAATTCGCGATAGCCATCCCACCGCTGTTACCAAACTGTTACGTGAGTTATAATGGCCTTGGGGTGTTCACGGAATAAAATACACGAGTACTTGCATGTGTTTCGTTTATTAGTTAATGATCCGAGAGAAGAGACGCGCCGCAAGAGTACCTACCGCCTTATGGGTCCGCCGTAGACTCCCTTGTTTCTTCCTAGCTAACGCTCTCCTCTCTCCTGCTACTACTCTGTGGTGGGCCCACGAAAGAGAGGGGCGCATGGACACATGGCTACGCCATTGTACATGACAACGGCAAAAATAAATTATAAATCTCAGACAGTCAGAGAAAATTTTAAAATTCTGATGAAATCCAAAAAAGTTAAAAAATTATAGCGCTATGTAGATATACTAAAAGCATAGCAAATTACATAAAAATTAGCAAAATTAAAACAACGACGCGGTTGAATGATCTAAAATTCAAATACGTTATAACTAAAGGTATCTGATGTAACATTAGTTTTTTGACAAAATTTGTTCGGCGTTTTTTTTATCGACTATAACGTCTATTTTTTACGGGGTAAGTAAATGAATTCCATGTTGGAGAGTCTGACTTTGAAGCTTCGTATCTTGAAAACGGTATAGGCAATATTGCCAAAATTTCAACCAATAATGTATAGCAGTATAACGAGGTGATCTCCAAATTCTGGGAAAAATCTATTGCAGGTCGATTTTTGGACCAACTACCTTACTATTACATTATTTTTCTCATACAGCACGTAATATAATACCTTTACAATACTTAAAGAATAACATGACTTTGCTCGGAGCATCTTATTATTATTATGCAGCAGTTACGGACACATCCTTTTCGTAACGTTAATTATGTAATGACAGATACTTAGATAAAATGGTATAACATAAAATACGTCAACAAATCACCTCACTGAATTCTAAATTTTATAGACTAATTTCATATTCATTTATTGAAGTAATCAGCGCAACTAACAATACAATTTCAACATTAAATCGCTTTCAATTTCATCAATACTTCAAATACCGTTTCTTTAAAGTACATATTATGATAGATTGTTTGTCTAGGCTAATATTCAAGGGGATAACTACTCTGGTCCTCTCATAAAAAGAGTAGAGGGGACTCAGAGAGTACTGAAAGGACTGTTATTAAGAGGACCGAAAAGAGGACTCAACGTGAGAAAACCTTTGAGGACTGAGAGAACCGAGAGTACCGGTGGGAGGATTGAGAGTACCGTTACTACCGGTGGGAGTACCCAAGTGAGACTTTAACTTAAGCTTTCACTCTCTTTGCAACTTAGGTACGAGTAGAGACTACGTGAGTCGACAGTAGACGATAGCTCAGTGGACTAAACGTTTTGCATCTATCGAGCCACAAGTCTTCGATTCCCATGATAATTTTTTTTTTTTTTTTTTTCATGTATACATTATTACTGTAATCAAACAATGAACATGCTTTCTCTATTTTTTATTTATTTAGAGTGAATAAGAAAGGCACGCTCTCTATAGCTTATTCTAACCTTAAGAAAGACTCTCTTCTAAATTGTCTAATTTATAATTGCTATATTTTTAAATACACTGTAAAGAGTATTTTATATTTAACATGTATATTATATCCTTCCCACACTGCTTAGGAGGTAAATATATTATTGACTCTATACGTATAAATAAACAGAAAAGATAGTTAGCCAGTAATATTAAGTATAGTTGTAGGTGCGTTGACCATTTTTTAGTTGTTACTCTTTTTAGTTGTGTTAAAATCATAATTCTTAAATAACTTAATTAATAATTACGATGATGAACAATGTAAAATAAATTTTTTTTAACAGATAAATATGTACAAAAAATACGAGTAGCGGATATATACAAATACATCAATTCAATAAAAAGTTATGGGAGTATAAGACATTTTTTACAAGAGCACCATTTTTTATAGTCATTAATGAAAAGAGGGTGGTTATGAAATATTATTTCAATTTGATGTATCATTCCATACAAATCATATTGCGTTCTAAGCACAATATTATATGATTTTATAAGAACTTAGTACATTACGAAGTACATAACACATGAAATAATTAATAACACTCTAAAAACTCATGGTAATTTTTCCGCATGTCTAACATGACTCTATACATTTGAAATATTAATTTGCAACGAATGTCGATGTTCAACTTTCAAATTAATCGTTCATGAATTAAAATTTATTAGCAAACTGATTTTTTGGTACATAAACTGTAGCGTACGGTATACAATACGCCACACAACTCATCATCCAGTAATAAGTAAGAAATATATATGAGGTCCATCATTAAATGCAATTGTATTGAATCCATACAGTTGACAAAAGATTTATTAACGACTTACAAACATCATAATATTTTAAGAATAATAGAAACTGCAAAATGAAATGTCTATCACTCAGAGAGATACATGTTTTTGTTGATTATACGCTAATATTACGTTTTAAAGCTGAAAATTTTTGTTCTGATTAGGATTTCCGTTAAACAATTAAAATTTGTTTGGATGGTTCGTGTAGATAAAATTTTGTATCTGTAGTATAAAATACAAAACTGTTTTTCCTACCATGGCCTTTTTGGAACCCTGGTACACCCTCGGTAGGAAAAATAGCATTCCGAACTCGATCGTAAAGTATTCTTTACGAACTTCATTACGTCCCTCGCAGATTAAAGCCTTTCCAATCTCGTACGAAAACTACTTTTCCGGCTTTTGAGTTAAAATTTTAAAAATTCTTGAAAATCCCTATGATTATGAAACTTAATATCATTTCTCAATCAATAATTGTATTTAATATTCATAAGAAATCTTTTATTTTCATATTTATTTTCAGTGGAGAAACATGGCCAGTACATTATACTAGAGCATTTTGATCGCTGGAAAAGTAATCAAATCACGCTAAAGTTTATTTAAAAAATGGCTCCTTGGACTGTCAGTTAAAATATTTTTTTAAAAAGATTGTAAAAGAGTTTGTATAAGTACAAAAATATATAATAAATGTTTTGTCCTAAAATGGTTTGGAAAATCAAATTCCTTTGTGTTTGTAAATGATAAAATATTAAATGGACTAATAAAATTTGTGAAGAAAGATGTCAACAAATCTTACGTATCTATAGGAGCCCATTGAACAGAAAATTATGGTTTATAGTAAGTAAAAATAATTAATCGCCTATCATGAAAAATAAAACGTATTATTTAGACTCTATTAAGTGTCATGTCAATATTAAAGGGTTCACTATTATCCAGGAAAAGTCGTTAATGATTGTCAAAGTTTTTTTTTCTAAATATGTGAAAATTAACAATAGAATGTTTGAAAAAAAAGGAGAAAATGGAACACTTAATTTTCGACATCATTTTGCATCGCATGACAAAAGCTAAAATAAAAAATGGAGTCAAACCTTGTGCATCAACAGAAAAAAAATGAGTAGAAAAATAAGAAGGAATAAAATTCTAAAAAAAATTAAAAAAAACAGCTTTTGAATAAATGTTCTATACCCCAGTACTTTTTTATGACATAAAGTATATATCCGCTACTTGTATGTTTTGTACATATTTATTTGATTGAAAAAAAAAAAATTATTCTTATTTTTTATCATCGTGTCAATTGAGTTATTTTATAATTATGATTTACACGTGAGTAAAAAGAGTAACAACTAAAAAAAGGTCAACGCACCAACAACTATACTTTTCCTACCTCGGGCATTTTACAACCCTGGTATGCCTTCGGTAGGAATAATAGGATTCGCCCCCCATGTGCACCCGACCAAGGCGATCCCAACAGTCCTTCGGGAGTTGCTTCGCAAGCGCCCTCGGGCCCAGGAACCGCCCTGGAATGATGCACATTTGTGAAGAAAACTACCATCTTCTACTTCGGGCGTTTTTGAGAGGCTGGTGCGTCCTCGGTAGGGAAAACAGCGTTCGCCACTCATGTGCATCCGGCCAGGGTCATCCCAACAGTCCCTCGGGCGCTGCTTCGCAAACGCCCTCGGGCCCAGGGACCGCCCTGGAGAAATGCACATTTGTGAAGAAAACTACCATTCCCGCCCTCCGGGCCGGACAGTACTTCAAAAAGTAATTTAGAGGGAGAAAAGTAAGTACTTTTTCTCCATGAAAGCAAAATAATTTTTTTTTCTTTTTTTTTTTTTCTTATTTTTTTTCCTATTTTTTTTTTATGCTCGCCCAGAATTAAGTCCAACTGCTCCCCTTTTTGTTTTTTTTTTTTTTTTTTTTCCGTCTTCTAACCTCAAAATAGCACTTTCACCGCTTGATTTTGGGTTATCGACGGAAAAATAGTATTCGAAACTCGTGCGTAAAGGCTTCTTCACGAACCTCGTTACGGCCTTCGCCTTTGGCTCGTGCCGTAAACTTCTCAGTTCGTAAATATAAGCCTTTCCGAACTCGTACGAAATATACTATTTCGCCCCTAGGGCGCAAAGTGATAAGTGGGCCAAAAGTTTGCCCACGGGCGCAAAGTTCGACTTTGCACCCTCAGAAAGAAAAACGTCGCTCGCACCTCGGGCACAAACATACAAAAACCCCGCCCTTGGGGCATAAATTTTTTTCTTTGCGCCCATGATACGAAATCTACTGTTTCTCCCACTAACAAGGGAGAAACTACTTTTCATCCCTAGAGAAAAAAGTAATCGGCGGGAGGAAAGTGCGTGGAAACAAAAATTTTAAATTTTAAAATATAGCAATTATAAATTAGATAATTTAAAAGTCTTTTATAAGGTTAGAATAAGCTATAAAGAGCCTGCCTTTCTTATTTACTCTAAATAAATTAAACATAGAAAAAGCAAGTTCATTGTTTGATTGCAGTTATAATGTAAAAATAAAAAAAAAAAAAAAAAAAATACTGCGTGAGGGGTCTCGGGACCCCTGACAGAAGCGAAGTTGCTTTATATGTGTGGCAACGAAACATTATCCGACATTGATGCTTCTAGTAAAGGGAGTGGATTCAGTGGACTTAGTGGACACACTCATATACATGCCAAGGGACACACACACGTGGACACACTAGTACGAGTAGCGCCCCCAGCGCTTGGTGCGTCTGCTCTCCCGATTCGGGCAGTGTTAGGAATGGGCAAATCCAAAAAATATATTGATACATATTATATCGATATGTTTAAAATGCATCGAAAGTATATCGATAATATCGGGAAAAAAATATCGGTTTTCCGATATATATATATATATATATATATATACTAGTGGGGCTTCGCCCCCTGCGCGATTCGCACGCCAACCCCCTTATTTCAATATTTCTATTCTCATGACTAAATAATAAATACAAAAGTTTATTTTTTGATATACATATATATGTGTGTGGAATTATAGTTAACCAAAGCGATCTCTTGAAAATTCGCTAAAATTTCGAACAAATATAGTCAATAAATTAAATGATTTCACTTAT
>JAPYYV010014085.1:0-25329 GCA_030522625.1 Copidosoma aretas
TGCGTGTATACGTATACAGAGTAGGAGTGGAGTGAGGTGAAGCTGGCCCATGTCGACAAGTGCAATCAGCCACTTTGCGCTGCGTGCGACCTTACAGTATAGTGCAGACCTCCCGCAGAACCGGACACTAGCTCGCCCGAGTGGAAGACTCTTTTTCTATCGCGGCATCCAATTTTTTGCACTTAGTGTTGTGTAGGCGTATTCGTAGGATTATTCACTATTTTCATCATCAGAATTATTTCGGATTCCTAAATTTTTTTTAGAGATTCCGAAATGATTTTTCAATGATTATAATATTGATTTTCACTTTTAGAAAAATATCAGCGAGAAAGTTGTTCCCCTGGATCTCAAGAATATCCGTGCAAAGTTTTAAATCTTAATATTATATTGTTTGGACATTACAAGTGGTTTGTAAAAAAAAGTATACGAGATGCGTCGAGCTACTCAATTGTTGTAGGGCGTACACTTTTTTTTTTACAAAATCGCTTGTAATATCCATTTATTACAATATTAAGGCCTGAAACTTTGCATGCACATTCCTGAGATAAAACCGAAAAACTTTCTCGCTGCAAGTTTTTCGACAGTAAACGATAAACAGCTTTTTTGAATCACAAGGATCAATAATACTCTTTTGGAATGGCACCATTTTAGCGTGAATCCAAATAGGCACGTATCTTAGTGCGGATAAAAAATGGCACCTTCCTTACTGCAGATCCAAAAAGGCAACTTCTTTCTTCCAAGCAACATTTTTGTTCACATTATTTTAAATAATAATCAGTTATGTCACAGTAATACGATTTTAAGGTAAAATAGTCTTTTTTACATACAATATGAAAATATAACTGTAATAAATTAACGATATCTTAGATTAAGAACAACATTAATCTCGAGAAATTAAGTAGTGAAAATTTATTTCAGTCAATCAGTTCAATTTTCTACTGATTAGCAAGCCAAAAAATTCTGAACAGCATTTGTTTCATCAATTTCAACATTTAATCGACATTTTATAACCTACATTTTATACCCACTAGCTTAAACTAAAAATAAGTACAACTCATAAAAATAACAACAACAAAGACAGCGGAACACAGAATAGTAAGGCTCGCGCTAGGATCATTAGCGCTTCCACTGCTGCTGTAGCTTCTATATCCTATGAGTGTGTCCCCCTAGTCGTCGGTGAATAAATATTGACAAGCGTCCTTTACTCCCTCCTCCCCCTTTTTTTCTGAAACGACGCGCGTTCGAGTGCCCCTTCTCGAGTATTTGCCAAGGCATGCTCCCTTTCGTATCGTGATTACGTCCGAGGGGCGTCAGTGTGCTATTTTTTGATTGGTATGTTGTCATCGTCGTCTTTGTAAAGACGTTATACTAATATTCTCTAGTCTATTGAGAAATTAAATAATAATGTTATTAAATATACCTCAAAATCACGTATACGACATTGAAAACGTGTTTTTGAAAGTCATTATTGTATCAAATGTTGTACAGATTATTTTCAATGGTTAAAAACAGCACCGATGTAAGGAGAAAAAAGTTACAGGAATTTTCACCACAAAAGCAACGGTCTAGTTGTGACCGACGAATATTAACTACAACTATTACAGATTTTACGATGATTTTCATGTTAAAAAAAATTTATCTCAGCTAGTTACACTTTTTACTGCGAAACTACGGTAATTTTTTTCTTCAATCGGCCTAAAGATGATGTAAATAGTCGATAGCGTGTCGACTATATCGATACTAACTATATTAATACCCTGCGTAATTATTGAATAATGTAATAATCTATGTTCTCGACACATTATCGACTTCCTACGTCATCTAGTTCCTCCAGCTGAAAAAATCACTGCAGCGTCACGATACAAAGTAACTAACTCAAATGCATATTTCTGAAATGAAAAAAAATTACCGTGAAGCACAGTAAAAATTACAGTCGAAGCTTTTACAATGAAAATTCCTGTAACGTTTTTCTTCCTGTATTGTTGATAAGCGTCATGTTGCAGAACCTAACCTACAAATCGAACTTCACTACAGCAAACAGTAATTTTGCGTTAAAAACATTGATTATGCAAAGAAATACGTACACCTTTTGACTTTAAAATTTATTTTCACAAATTTACGGTCTTAAAATTCCACAAGCGATTTATTCACATTATATTTAATTGATTCCGAAATTCAAGGTGTTCATGAAATTTGTAAAATATCCGTAGAACCTTCCGCCCAACCGATCGTCGAAAGAAGGTGTCGAACCGTTTTTCAAGACGCGGACAATTTCGAATGAAAAATCCGCCGAATCCCGCGAGAAATATGCACAAAGCCGCGCGCCGCGCCGAGCCGAGTGAAAAATCTCCTTGGAGGGACAACGGCGTCGATGGCGTCATATTTCTCTGAAGAAAAGACGGGGAAGGAGCGAACCCGCGGAGGGACGCCTAATGTTATTCCCGCGACCAGCCGTGGACGCAAGAGGGTGGAATATACGTATCCCCGGGAGCCCCTGAATAATAGAACGGGAGGGGGGGAAAAAATTGTTACTCTCGTTCCCAATAAAATTGGATGGGATCAGATAACGCGGGCGCACGGCGAAGCCAAGAGAGCTGCGTATGTAAATTTGCGTATACGCGGCCGCGTCCTGCTGGGGCGAGTGTGTGTACTCTCCGGAATATGATTCGTCGTCGTCGTCGCCGGCGTCTCTGGGATTCCACGGGATATGCGTGTATGTATCCATTCTATTCTTTTTGTTGGTGCAAGAGATGGAAAGTTAAAAAATATCCGGGGATATGTGAGCTATTCTTCCTCCGCGGGAGGGTTTCGTTGCTTGCCTCTGGTATATGCTTTTGCGAGAGCGTATGTGGAATTTTAAACTTTTTTTTTTGCAAACCACGGCTCGAGAGAGATAGAGAGACGACTGACTGCTTTTGTTGCACTGCATTTCTAAAGATATTGCGGGCGAAAGGAACTTTTTATCAGTACTCAGAGGAGAATAAACATCAGCTTAATACCGATAGACGAGAAACTGTAGTCTTTTTGGTTTTGTTCATTTCAATGTTAGCTTTTGTTTAATTACCTCGCGTCGTTTATAAGATTTTTGACGTAAAGAAAAAATAGTGTTCTCAATTTCTCGTTTTCTTGAAGTATTTACATTGGGATACCTAATATTAAATTTTATTTCATTGTGTGATTTCAATAGGCGTCGCTGCCAGTCGAATATTTTTGTATTACCTTGTAACTTTCAAATTAAATGAATAAATAATAAAAAGTGGATTATGAATGAATTTATTACTCATCAGTAATTACTGGTGCTTTTACATTGAATATCTACGATTTTGTTAATATTGATGAGGGATTAAATCCCACGAACATTATAGACTGTAATCAACATAAACTAATCATATTGTGAATAGATTTACTTGATTCGCAATCATTCTTCTCTTTCGTGTAAGTTTATCCGTGTCGTTCAATATTGAAGATGGTCAACATTTTACGTTCTAACATTATATCTAATCACTGCAGTTTACTGAAATTTAAATTTGAAACGAAAAATTTTCAATAAATCAATATTCATAGCTCAGTTACTTTATTTTAGTTTTCAAATCGCCACACTTGTGATTCTAGAACTATCTATTTTACTTATCTGGTCTCAGTGTAAATATTCAACGAGTTAAAAAATGATTGCTGATTTAGGTATTGGGCTATTCAGATACTTTATTAATGACTCTATTTTACAAAGATATTTACATTCACTTTTCTTCTTATTAACGACAAATAGGGAATAATTCTGAACTGATACCCATTTCTAGAATCTGTATACCAATAAAAAAGTCCTCAACGCGTTCTATAAACCGGCTGTCCGATCCAATTTCCGGTCGGTCCATAGTTGCAGACGAGATACTTCCACTTCCACTTTCCGTCGTTGTAATTTGTGGAACCGCAGCCCAGCTTATTACTGTCCCCCCACACCCATTGCGTGTAGTGGCCAATTACTTTACCAGTTTTTGAATTCGTGCCTCTAAAAATTTGACGTAGATATCAACAAAATTGTTAATTCCCTGTTTGGGGAAAAAAAAACATTCAAGTACGAGTAATACCTGAATTGACGAACATCATTTCTGTCGAAATTCACGACTTCGTTGTACCACGAGTCCATAATCTTTACGACGTCGATAGATCGGGGGTCACCGTTTGTTCCGGACTGGACAATGTTTTGACCAACAGAAAAACTATCTGAAAAGGGGAAAATTTAACAGTACGAGAAATTCGGAGAGATCTGAGATGATGAAACAAACCAACTCACTGACGTTACGGCACTTGTCGTGTCCCCAATTGCACTGATTCGCCCACGTCTGCGCTATTGTCGCCAATTCTTCGTCCCATTCCTGTTTTGCAATAATTGCAGAACGAATCGATCACTTACATAGTCAATACAAAAGTTCTTTATTTTCTCTTACTACCCCACCCCCTTCTAAATAAAATAAAAAGACACTTTTTCGGTTTTTTTTAAACATTTTGTTGTAAAAAAGCAGTATTTGGAGCAATGGTTGTGAAAGCCTTTAAAGATCTTTTGAGGCGTATTCAAATGATTTTAGCGATGATTCCATGACTTTTAATCATAAAATAAATTGTTTCAGAATGTTCCCATCTTAAAGTTTTAATGGCCTTAAAGTGAAGCCTCTAATAATATTGGCTGCTGACTATGATGTAGCTTACACTTGATTGGTCGCTGCTTTGAAAGAGCGCGAATTTCAAATTTAGTATGCAATATAGTTCTTATGATAAAAGATTGATTGCTAAGTGACTAAAGTGTGATTGGTCGAGACTTGCCAAGAGTGAGTAAATTTGAAAATTAAATCATGGCAATTGAAAAAAAGCTCAATTCAAATTATTAAACTTTAATTTTAGAAATCATCAAAATAAATTTTTGATCAAACGTCGGGGGTTGGCGCACGAAGCGCGCAGGGGGCAGAGCCCCCTAGAATTAAGAAATTTCAGAACTATTTTGGCATGACGTTTGCAGCAGTGCTATATATTTTTGGGAAGGCAAAAATGCAAACACATTAAAATCCACAAGATTATTTATAAATTTTTTTGTAAGAAGTTTTGAAAATATTTTAAACGATTGAGAACTCGATTGAGAATAATTAATCTTCCAAGCTTTTGTGAGGATTTTAGAATGTCATTTTTAATAGTTGTTTTTTTACTCCAAAAGATGTTATTTTTTTTTTTTAATAAGTCAACATACCATGTTCTTCATGTTAATAGCAACCGGTTGAGGTCCTGGAGCGCCTCTACTTTCCATGCCTTGCGCCACCCACTGGCGCAAGTCATTATGCCTTTTGAGAATGGCTTGCTCCTCAATTTTAGTGAGATTACCCCCGTAGTCTCCTCTCTGGGTGCATCTTTGCGACACTACGTTTGGCTGTACGAGAATAAATTATTGTGGTACTGCCAAATTTTGTAATCTTTCAAATGGATTATTTTGTTGAGAACATAAAATTCAGACACTTACTTTGTAGAGACACAAAGTGTGCATCTGCCTATCATTCCCGCAGGAAGCTATGTTGCAATAATTTCGATCATTTTGACCGCGAACAAAATGAACGAGTGCTACAGACGCGATTAAAAGGGCGAAGGTTTTACATACCATTTTAAGTATATGCTACGACAAATTATGTGCACTCTGAAACTACTCTGGCTTTCTAAACCTCTAGACCGCAAGTATTTATATATTCGCAGTAAACCTTCGCCTCCGACATCGTTGTTATCTAAATAATGATGTTTGCAATTTTTCCACTTTGCAATTTAAAAATTTCGATAAACACTCGAAAGAACATGCTGTTTTTTAAACTTCCTCATTTATACTGTTAAGAGTTTGGAAAAATAGAAATCTACATTCCGCTTGTATTCTAATTGACGCGAACTTTTTATTAATGTTGTAGGAAAATATTTTTTCTTGACTAATGAATCTGGGACTTTATTCATGTTCAGTTGATTTTTACATACTATTGAACTATTTAATTAAAAATTTTATGAAAAAATTAAAACAAAAACATTTGTAAACAAATGAAATTTATTGAGGAAACTCGGAACAGCAATCGCGGAAGTTCCTACTTTCGACATTACACTTTTCATGTTTTCGCCTTGTTAAAGATAACAGAGCATCGTCGACAACACGAAAGAAGAAATGATAATCTCGTGTCTTTGTTCAATTTATTTTCAAGTATGTAGTAGGTGCACGAGCCATTTCATTAAAAAAAAAAATAAAATAAAAATTAACGGAACCACAGTCATGGTTACTTTGGCGCAATCGAGATATCATTTTTTGATGTACCCCCGAGTATCTACCTATAGCCCCTTTAAGATTCCGAATGATTCCAAAATACCAAAAAATTTTACCAAATGATTTTATTATGGTTTCATGCAGATTTTATCAGCTATCTTATGGAAATAAATTTACTCGTCATGTTTTTTTTTTTAATTGACAATAATTTGAGCTCAGTTTATATGATTTCAATATTGATATATATAAAAAAAAAATCATTTAAAATGAAAAATAACAATATTCGATCGTTTAAGTTACTATATGTAATAAAATGATAATATACATAGACAGAACCATGCTATTTGATTTCAATTAACGTTAATTTATATCAATGAACTCAATAATTTATGTTAATTTCAGATCAATTTCGATTAGGAGATCCAAAGATTGATTTCAGACAGATTTCATTAGGAGTTCAAATGATTCCACGGGCCGAACACCCCCTTAAATCTAGACATCCATCAAACCACCCCAGAACCCTCCTCTCATTACGATCACCATATTTCCAGCCCGTGTCAGCCCATCCATAAAAAAAACGCGCCACCTCATCAGAGCCTCAACTCCCCGCGAAAAATAATAACCCCCTCCCCTAGCAATCTCACGCCTCATTAACCCACGAGAAAAATAAACTGCCACCAGCAGCAGCGACAACAAGCAGGACATAATCGCCCCGCCGCACATCACATCCCCCGACCGACGACAGCAACCAGCCTCCCCCCCCCCTGCCCCGCGAGTCCGTGAAAAATAAGACGCGGTCTAAATTACCGTCTCCCCCAGACAGCGTCTTAGCCGGAAGCCGCCCGGGCGGGGCGGAAAAACAAAGGACGCGGCATCCGGCTCAGGCCTGCAGGTGCGGAGGTGGGTGGCTGCAGCATCCCGGCCAGCCAGCCGGAACAACTGCGTAACTCGGTTTGTGCGCGCGGCTGCGCTTCGTCTGCGGGATGATGATGATGATGACAGCTCGGCCGGCTGGAAGCTCGAGTTGCGAGACGCTATGTACCAACCTACCTACTCTCTCCACTGCCGCGGTAATTTCCTGTACCTACGCGCTTGTGCACACTCGCTGCGCGGAATTTCAGTCCCTCATCCGGTTGGTTGTTTCGCGTCGTCGGGGCTGCCATTGTTATTGTTGTTGTTGTTGTTGTTGCTACTATGTATACGTTTTTGTGTTGGACCTTCGATGGGAATACCCTGGCTTGGCGTGATAGTTCGCTTAGGAAAATGTACGAGAACCGTCGAGGAGTCTTTTGGATTCTCTGTGGAATTCGCTTGGAACTCGAGAGCCACTTGGACTCATCATATAATAAACTTATTATACAATAGATAAGATTCAGACAAATTTGAAACAACTAAATATTTTAAATTATATAAGCATATTATACAGTACAAATAGGATTCTTATGATGAAACAAGAGGAAAGGAACTAAAATTAAAAAAAAGCAAAAAGAGTTTGCTACTATTGAGTACTATTGAGAATCATTTTAACACTAATATCACTTGAGTTCACAAAATCACGGTCAATTTATTTAATCAAGAATATTGGGGCGATCAAGGAATAGCTTGTCAAGTTTGACACTGAAGGAATACCTTGCATGTTCCTTGGAATTTTATTTTACAGCTTTAGCTGTCATCGCTTAAATTAGAAGACCGGGGAACGAAAAGGGGCGAGTAAGCTAAAAATAGTAAACAAGTGTTATTTTTCATCTTGAAAATAAACAATCGGATCAAAAAGTGTTGAAGACAAAATAGATGCGCGCTCTTAATATTTCCTATAAGCTAGAATTTTCGTGAAGTGATCGATTGGCTCAAAGTTTGTCATCACGAACCACACTTAGAGCCTATATTTTGGTTGTACATGCTTTATTCGTTTCCGGGTCCTCGATTTCAAGCAACTTATGAAATGTCATGGCGGTCCTGTCCTTGAATCGCGTGCTAAAAAATCTCGATCGAACTCCAAATAGCATGATTTCAAATAGACCGTAGATACGGACTCGATATAATCTGACGAAGTAAAAAAACAACCCCAAGTATTCCCAAACGTGTCAAGAACACTATTTCACCCGAGTAAATTTTCCTCCGAGTAAGACTGATTGCCAATCTCCGACGACGACGACGACGACGACGACGACGACGCTTGATCACGCGCCCCGTTAATCACGCCCGTCGTCAAACAGCCAGTCTCGATAAACACGGCGACAGCAACAATAATTCGCGAGAAGACTGACTAAGACGACAATGCCAACACATCTCCGGGCCAAAGCTACGGCAAGCCTCGACTGCCCGCGAGCGGAATCCGTGTGCACACACTCGGAGAGTGGCGTTAATGACGAAAACTGCACTCAGGCGCGCGGCATCGGGCTAACGAGAGGGAATGGCTCAACAAAGACCCGCTGGCGCACGAAAGGAGAGAGAGCCGCGGCTGATGCTGTGCCTCCGCTGGGTCGGACGAGGCGACAGGGGGGGGGGGGGGGGATAAACAGCAGCCCGCGATGATTATCGCCGGGGCGGCGCGAGACTCGTGATACGCCTCGGGGGGGCGTACACACCCTCCGGCCGTATGCCGTGCGCGTGGTCTTTTTGTTTGGTCGCGGGGTTCGGGTGTTGTCGGGCGAAGTTCATTTTTGAATTCGAGAGGTCTGTTTGTTCGTGAGTTTTTGCAGAAGGATAATGTGAATGTGGAGGGAGTTTGAGTTTGTAGCGTGAGTGGAAAAATAAAAGTAAACGAGTAACGAGAAAACTAAAGTTGGATATTGAATAAATACTTAAACAGATGATCGAGCAACGATATCGCGAGACTTGTTATTCAGTCAATCCGACTACATAATGAATTAATAACAACACGAGACTACAAATAATATAAATGACAAAGAGCACATTGAAAAGACGTTGATTATTAAAAATAAAGCTATATCAGAAGGACTACATTGTATTTATAGGTCAGATGAGATGCTTGAATTGCAGACAGGAAGAAGCAAAATGTGTGTAAACTTGGAAAACTAGAATGAATGTCGATCAAATAAACAAATACATGCAAATCACAATAGTAGGGAAATATACAAGAATAGAGTGTACAGCCCCATTCCGAATTTCGGATGGTTATTCATCGACCTTCTATGACTTTTTTTTGACAGGTTGCAGTACGCAGCCGACCTTCGATGATTCTGAAACTTTCGGGAATCCCAACCCTTCCAAAGACCTGATGGCCCTTTTTGATACATTTTTCATCCATATATTCGAATCCTATAAAGATCCAGAAACAAAAGCTCAAACGGACGTAGATTGTTTTTCGTCTCATCGTAAAAAAAAATCGCAGAACTTCAAAGTCGCCGCTTCCCAGGCTTTCTTCCCTTCGACTTCTAAATAATTCAGAAGCTCCTATCTTCCCCATCAAGTTTGAAAAGCTCGAAAAGCCTGCCGGCGGTGAATAAGCGATACCTCGATTCACATCGTCCAAGCTCTTTGGCTTCGAGTCACGGCGAACTTTTTCAAGCTCTCCTACACATCGAGAGTATCTTCCGTGAAAGACGGACGTGAAGATGATGATTTCAAACGGAAAGATTCACCCTCAGATGTGTTAATGGAATTCCAAATAATTACAAAGCTATTCTCCCGAGATAAGTGACTTTTATAAAAACCGTTATTGCATCATCACATAAAATTAATAGTGCTCAGATTTGATACTGTAATATGACCAAAGTAATGTACAATCGTATCCAATCATTTTTTTTAGATTGTACTTTTATTCGCCAACGTTTGAGCCATCTTTTTTTCGTCCATTTGACATTATTAACACTACTTTACCATTGGACCGCGAGTTTGAACCATCACATCATCCGCACGACACGTGCACTGCCTACTCTACACTCGCTACAAGCCACGCCAATAGTGACCCTCAGTTTCATCAAACAAATCCAAACTTAAATATCCCCAGTGCTTTCTAAAAACCCCGAGCCCTAACGACGACATCGTTAATCAAGCGGCTCCGAATCGCACCCACCTATAAGACGTAATCTCCGCGAAATCAATTTCCATCGCGGCGCGCAGTTCTAATTGCTCGGGACCATCGTCCCCGGCGCGCCTGCAAGATTGTGATAAATCGCCCGACGGACGGACGGGCGCTCCTCCCGTGGATTCTCGATGGCTCCGGGCGCCGGAATGAAGACTAAGCGCGGGAGGGTCTCACCTTGATACGCGTATAAATAATACATCACGCGCGCGGCCCGCGATCCACGGGCACTTTAACTTTGTCCGGGGTTTCTTCCGCCGTACGTGCGTACGTCTGAGAAGAGGCAGTAGCAGCAGCAGCAGCAGCAGCGTCGTCCCGGTGACGTTTAATGTCACGCCAGCCAAGTTCATCCCCGTGAATTTTCTCTTCCAGCGCGACAGAGACGCGCACCATGTGTGCGTGTGCGTGTGTGTGTGTGTGTGTGTGTGTGTGTGTATGTACACACTCAGTGTTCCCATGCATAAATTAGGCGCGGGAGATTTAGGGGTATCGCAGTCACGTAGCGCGAAACTTTTTAAACTTCGTCATTGGAAAATTTTCCTTTTTTTTGCTCAACTTCGGCTCTTCCTGTTCTTGATGTTACTGCGGCATGGCTTCTTGTTTCCGCGCTCCTTTTTTTTCCCCCTACTCTTGTTCTTGCGGGCTCTTATCTCGTTGCGAGTTTCGAAACTTCGGGTCGTACAGTTTGGTGTGATTATTCGGGACATTATTTGCCCGGAGGGAAAGGGGTGGGGGGGATAAGAGAAATTGGGACAAGCGCGTGAATAAGGAGCTGAGGAGATAGCAGTGTGCGTTATTGCCTCCGATGGTGAAAGGAATTTTGTAAATTTACCAGCTGCAGACGCTTATATTTATTGACTGTTGGAAAAAACGGAATCTTACAATGTCTGGTACGATATTTTAATTTTATCAGCTTTGTCGAGGAACTATTCGGACCATGAAATCATTTGGAAATCCCCAGGGAAGTCAATTTGAAATCAACTGAAATCATTAGAATAATCTATAAATATGTGTAAATTGAGATATAATATGGATGATAACTTACCATTAAGTAGCCAATGAGATCATTATGAATTTATTATTAAATTAAGTTGAAATCCATGAAAAATTTTGGAAATCCGAGTATATGAAGGTTATTATATATTGCCATCCCCGATTCAAGTTCTTCTGACTAAATTTAATAATAAATTTCAAGAAAACCTTATTTCTACTGATACAAATCTTCGTTTACTAGAAAAGACGATGTATTGGATCGCATATATTAATACGAAAAAAATTAAAAAACCGAATCAACATTCAAAGATACTAGGGTACTCGAGGATACTCTTTTCAACTTTAACAGTAAGATTTTACCTTTTTCTACGCACAACGATAAATATAAACTTATACATCTTAATCATCAAAGATCACGATCTCAAATAACAGCCCAACCCATAATCACCAATACTTAATTTCTTACGGTTAAAAAAACAAAAAAAAGTATAGGGGACGCCCTCCCCTCCTAACCAACTTTCAAGCTCCTCTATCTCCTCAATTTGTCCACGGAACCCCCAGCACCCATGAAAGTAGATGGGGAGCGCAACAATCCGTCTCGCACAAGAGATCGAGCGCCGGAGGCTGTCATTGCGCCGCGCTTCTCCCTCATCTTCGTCGTCACCAACACCGTTAGCTTCGACTATTCCCCCCTCCCCACCCCTGTCAACGGGTAGCTCCTCCGGCTTCTGTTGTTGTTGCTGTCGCTGCAGCGGTGCTAATTGCCCGCGAGATAACGACGACGAGGACGCGAAGGAGGACGATAGCGGAGCTCGAGCGGGCTTAATTAGATTAGCCGCGTCGCGATTATAATATCTTACTCTGCGCGCTTCTCCGGCGTCTCCTTTTGTGCTTCCTATATCTAGCTCGCCTGGGTCTAGCCTTCGTTTTGGGGACGATTCCTTTGTGCACGTGTAGTTGCGCAGGACGAGGCGCAGAAGCACTCGATCACCGTCTTCTCATGCGTGTTACTACGAGTCGTTTGTATTCAATCACACAAAAAGCACTCGGCGAGATAGACAAGATTAGATAGCCAATGACGGATCAATGAGATCATAAACGACAGCGTTAAGTTAAATGTATTAGTTGCGGGTCACTTGGAGAAGCTGTTATAAAAATTGCATCGTGAATGTAGAGGAAAAAAAAAAAAAAAAAGTAAAGTCATATCATTTGAAGGATATAAACTTTTTACAAACGATATTGGGAATCAAAATTCTATTCGCGACCGCAGAAAAATATTATCATTATTAATCATCTGAATAATTCAGATGTCCTATAGTACATGGTCATTGGTGAAACAAGTTACCTGGGTTGATTGTACAGAATCTTAGTGGCCACGTAATGGGATAAGCCGAAAGTGAAGTTATGTAGACAAATGAGCTAGTACTTGGGCCTGTTCATGTTAAACACTTTTTCCAACCACTTTTACCCAATTATTGGTGAAAAAAAAAATCAATTCAATTGATTAATTATTTATAAAAATCAATCAAAGATAATTCGATGAAGCAAAATCTACGTCCGGATTCAGGTTTCTAGTTCTTACGAATCGTGTTGCGGTTTCGCCGGGACATGGCCCGTCACTGCTATCGATACAGTAATCCCTAAGAATGGCGCTCAAAATTATGCGCCCAGAACATCCCCAACCCCTTGGCAGCAGACACACGCACTCGAGCGCCGGTAATCGGCGTGATAACGGACACACGCCAGCGATGCAACAGCAGAGAAAGGAGGGGTACGCGGACGACAATTAGCCCCGCGCGTCCACGGTTTACTCTCCCTTTGGGAGATATTAGCGGATGTGCGCGCGTGCACGGGAGCGCGCGCTCGTTTGTGGTCGCCGGGCCTTAATCAATGCGTCGCTCGGCTCCCTTTGGCACGCGCGCCGGGCTGCTCTTTCTATTTATGCGTGACGATGGGTTTAGGATGCGTCGTTCGTGTGGGGAATTGGGGGTTGGGTGATGGGTTGCGTTGGGGTGTGGTGTGGTGAGATGGGCAGAGGTTTTTTTTGGGGGGTCTACCACTCGGCTGAAGGGAGTACGGTTGAGTTGTGTTGATAATTTTTTTTGGATTATTGGGAATGGATTTTATTTTAATAAAAAAAACCAACTTCATGTTCTATAATATTTCGTTTTTTGACTTCAATTTGGGTTATATGTGAAACTGTAAGGGTTTACTTGCACTTTTTTTGTTGATTGTATTTGAATCTCATTCAAAGGTGTTCGTCAAAGGATATCTTGTTAGACTAAAAAGAAATAGTTCTTTTTGGACTCAGTGTGTGGATTTTAACACCCCACAGTATGCAAAGTGCCCGATTCTAGCACTGTGTAAATAGTCGTGTTTTTGCGCACTAGTGCGAAAAGTAATAAGTTTGTGCAAGGGCATGTGTCTACTGAAGCATGAAAAAGCACTCAAAGTTGTTATCTTTGTTCACTGGCTATGCTTGAGCAATTTGTGCGTGCCGTAATTTTTACACTCGTGTGATTTTTATTCTCGCATCGCTTAGGCGAAAATATTTACTTTTCGAGCCAAAAGCATCCACTTTAGGCGCTTTTTACATAATTTACTATTTTTTGACCCTCAGTATTCGAATTTCAACTTCTCGTGCCAGCCCAGAGTAGGCTTAAGATTCTAGCACCATGTGCAAAGTAGCGTTTTTAAGTACTGGTGTGGGAAGTAAATACTTCTCGCACGGGTATTTGATATCTAATTCATGGAAAAGCACTAGAAGATCAAATATTCGCAAACTGGGTGTCAAAAAAAATAACTCACGCAACTCGTGTGCGCAGTGATTATTTACCCTCTTGCAAAGACAGTTTGTATCGTGCACTTGTTGCATAACATACTTATCAAAATTAAACAAATTCATTTTAAATCAACAATGTTCCAAAAAATACCCATTACATCTATATTCACCACTAATTAACGTGACATACATTTAAATAAACAACAAAACCCAATGTGCGTTCAATGAGACAAAAGACAAACATATGCAACTAGCCCGAAAAATCATACGCCCGTAGATACACGAACGCTCGCAGAGTCGGAGTACCCAGAGGCCGGCGAAGCCGATCGATTAATTATAAGCCAAAAACGCGTCCCGCCCGGCCGGCAGCATTGATTACACGTTTAACGTCATTATACGGGGGACAAAGGGCCGCGTGTCCGTACACGCCCGTTCGTCGATTCATTCGTAGGCTCGTTATTGCGGTTATTTAATCTCGATGGCCTCTACCGTGTTCCCCCGTGCCTACACACTCGCCCATTAGACCGTCAAAGTCGAATTACACACCGGCCCACGCACCCTATCTGCATACGCCCCATCTCTGCACTCTCTATGCGCTGATCGTTATCTACTACGCCATTTGGTTAACGGAACGAGATGCACGCATATCTCGTAGTCGTAGTCGTTGTCGTCGTCGTCCTCGTCGTCGTCGTCGTCGTCGGGGTTGAGCTTTGCGCTAATTAATTAGCTCGTTACTTGCGCGTCGGGATGACTTTTTGAACTTGGGTCGAGGGACACGGTATATAGGGGGGGAAGATGGTTCGCCGCAGCCCGGAAAGTTCGTAATTAGCTTCGCGAGTACATATACTTACGTGTCTCGCGGAGAGTCACACACATCGCGCGCTTTGCCTCCGTGGTCTTCGAGGACGCGTACTTTTGGCCGAGTGCAGTAAATGCGTTTGGGATAGCTTTTGCGTCTTGTTTTGGTGGCGAAGAGCGTGGTGAGTTTATATGCTCGGTCTTTCGTTGCTTCGACTTGCTTAATTCTGGGTGCAGATGTATGATAATGATGCAACGGTAGACTGCGTGCAGTATTTAGGAAAAGCGTCATTTATCACGGGAATCGGGGTATGCAGCAATGATTTACGTAATCTATTGTGGGTTGCGATCTATAGTTTTATCTAACGCTTAACCTGCTTTCGACATTTAGGATAGGGATTTCTGGTACAGAGTATGTTTTAACCTAAAAAAACTGCTTTCAACAGCTTGGGAATGAGAAAAAAGGTTTCATCGTGATAAACTTAGGTATTTTGTGATCCATACATGACTTGATCAACGAAGCCTCAGAATAATAGACTAGTATGTAGTATGGAGATCGTCAGTGGAAAAACTACAACAATAAGTAGTGATACACACTTTTAAAAATAAAATATCCAAACGCTCTGATTGGCTGGAACTTTTCCTCTTTGGCATATCCTATCGGCTCAATATTGTTACTTACTTTCCTCGCAGTCTTGGACACCTAACGTGCAGTATGTTATTTTCAAAAGAAATAATGTTACTGTACAGATTATTGAGGTATTGACAAAATCAACAACTAAATATTTCAAGATAGTCTAAAAAAATTTTGCTTGTGCGTAGAGCTATACACAATTCGCAAAACGACACATGTAAACTGACAATGTAATCATTCGATCGATCAACGACTACAGTCTCCACCACCACGCCCACCTTCCACGCACATCAGAACCCGAGAAATCACTTCCCGGAACAATTTTTCAACAACGTCGACCGAACGGTGCGTTAATTTCCGTAGGGAAAGAGAGGAAGAACAGAACGGGACGAGGAAAAAAAAAAGGACGTTGGAAACTCCCACGCTGAAGCAGCAGCAGGTACGTTATTAAACGCCCGAACCTTTAAAAGTCGACGAGAGGGCGGCAACAGGCTTATACTAAAGAGGAGGACGGGGAGAACCGCGCGAAAATGAACAAAAGCTGGAGAGGCGCGGGAGAGTTATCGTCTGGCATGCAGGAGACGGTGGCGAGAGAAAATGTGTGTATGTACATATATGTGCATATTCAAATATATGTGTGCGAGTGTGTAATAAAAGGGAGGGCGGGGAAAATCAAGAGATAGTCGGGGAGGAGGATGCCCCCGGGGCGATAGAGGACTTTTTCAGCAGAACTGTGCTTTTGAGCGGACGGCTTTCGCAAGGGCGAGCGCTTCAGTTTGCTTTTGTTTCGTTCTGAGCGTTTGCTCTTCGCGCTTGGTGTACTCAGACTTGTGTTTCGGTGAGCGAATAGTTTAGTTTGTGATTTGGAAGGGTGATCAGTAATTGAGGGTAGAATGATTGGGATGTATGATTATAACAGCGTGCGTGGAAGTGTATTTTGAAGAGGCAAAGATCATTGTTGTTATCCGTATTGATTGATGTATCAATCTAGTCATCTATATGACAATTCGCATTTAAGCTCGTTAGATAGAGGTAGGAGTTGAGCATCAGCATGTGTTTTTTTGACGTTATTTTATAAGTGACTTTTGATAGAGACTGGATATCCATGTATCGACTGATTCGTCGTTTAATCAGCTCTGATTTAATATGTCGTTGTTTAATATTCTAGGAAAATTTAATATTTTTAATTGAACTTCCAATTTTTCTTACAGTTAAATTTTTACTGATTTAAAATCGATTTGTTTTTGCTGCTTCGCTAGTTGCATACTTTTAATATTGGAATATTGGTTTTTTTACTGCACTAGAGAGTTACTTTCTTACACAGAGCGAAGACACATAAGAATTTTTACTCTAAAAACTACGATAAACTGGGCTAGACACTTCAAGTGTTGAGTAAATTTTACTGAATTTCACGGTATTGTTTATAGTAAATGTTGGATTTGTCCAGAATCATTTAAAATTTTTACTACAGGCTACGGTAATTTTTTCCTTGCTAAAAATGAAACAGCTGACATTGGAAATTCGTACGACAGGAATACTGTTTGAGATACAAGAGGGGTTTGAACGTATATAAAATAAAAATAATATGCATTAGATACAATTCATTCATTGTTCAATAATTAGAGTATTAGCATAGGCAATTATTAAAAAGTAAAATAACAAACCTGGCGTCCCAACTTCACCGCAATTTTTACAGTAAAAATTACCGCAGATCTTTGCTTCGCCAGCGAATCACTATTTTGAGGTTACATGACCAGAAAAAGTGTTTGATCAACTTCGTACTAATAAAAAAATTCACGATCAAGCAGCTATATTCCCTCTTCGACACTTCCACATTAACATACCGAAGTGAAATAACCCCGAATACTTTTCCGATGACGGGTGTTGTCAAGCCCGATCCTTGGCGTAAAGAGATTCGTTTGAAAGAAAAGGTATCGCCGCAAGTAAATTCCAGGCGTCGGGACATCTCCCGATGGCATCGGTAGCATTAAAGAGAAGAGACGGAAAGAAAATGAGAGACTAAGTGCATTATACCTCGCCACGGCCATTTTCCGGCGCACTCCTCTCACGAAGCTGCTGCTACTACTTACCATCCACGGGATCTTTTACGCGCGTCCTCCTCTCCCTCTATTGTTTCGCTTCTTCTTCCGTTTCCTGCACTTCCACGAGTACTATCGCCGCCAACGTTGGCTCTCTCACGTAGCGCATTGACGGCCGTTGCTTTCAATTATGCCTTTCCTCCGACTGTTGTCGTCCATTGTGCAGTAGTGGTTGTTTATCAGCTCGCAACTGTGACTTAAGATTTATTTTTTGGTTTGATGCTTTGGTAGAGATTTTTTGGATATTTCAAGGTAGTCTGGATACAATCGAGGTTTCCTTACTTTATCAATTACGTCGTTTCAACTGTATACCCGTGAGATATTATTCATCAAATAAATAGCTATTTTAGCTACTTATTCTTCGGAATATCAGAAAACTACCTGATCGGTAATGTAGAAAACTATTATTTGATCCAGACTGTCCTTAATGTTATGTAGTTTTTTTTTTGGAAAACTCGAATTTTGCTAAAAGGACGTTCTTCTACAAAATTCCCAAATTCCCTCATTGAACTAAAATTGTCCAAAAAAAAAAAAAAAAACGAAGCCGTAAAAAGGCCCCTCTTTAAAAAAAAAAAAAAAAACCTCCTACGCGGGCACCACAAACGCACCCGAAAGGTCACCACAAACGCATTCGAAAGGACGTCGAGGCTCGTATCGTAAAAATTCAAAGCAGCCGGCTAACGCGTAGAGTACTTACGCAATATGCAGAGAGACGCTCACGTGCACGGCCCGTGCAAGAAGGGAATGGGGGGACGGAAAGTCGTCGCACGGTTATTTTCTAATTCTCGGTGCACGCGCGCATAACGTACAACACCGTAATCGAGATCCTTGTCTCTAATGGAGGGTTTTCAGCGCGCATGTTCAGAGCTTTGTCACCCACAAGACAGAAGGGCCGAGTTATTTTTTAATTTCTCCTCGAGGCTGGCGTTTCTCTTTTAATTTGATCGAGAGGTAGGGTGAGGTATTGAATTTCGGGACGCGTGAGCGTATTATGTGCGTGTTTGCACGACTCGTTATAATAATCGAGTCGCACTAATTATTGCGTATATAATACGTGCTGGAAGATATGCCCAGTATTTATAGGAATTAATTAAATTTTCGAGGGGCGAAATTCCGGCTTACGAAATTGATGATGTGAATTATTTTTCGAATTATTTTTCAGCGGTTTTTCAATTAATTTTGTAGTTGCTGGTGCATGATGGGTGCGTGTGGGGATGTGTGTAATCGAGAGAGTGCTGTCGTCGACACGAGTATAAATTGATGAGTCTGCAAACTCGTTAATACCAAATCCTGTAACTTAGATATAGCTCATATTTTGAAAAAATGTTATTATAAATATTTATTAAAAGTTATAAAAAGTTTCACTTAAACTGACAATAACATAGCTAATGTTAAAAATCGTGCGACTTTGTCATAAAATTTTGTTGTCATATTTTTCAGATATCGAGGATTGCAAAAAAATTTAACAAATTAACTTGATTTCTTCCATTTTAGATGTTATTTTTGTATTTTTGGGCTTCTTTAAACAAATTCATTAGGAGTCATCGAAATAAAATTAACAAAAACTTCAATAGGTCTTGCAAAAATTCAATTGTTCACGTATTATTCGTATTTCTATATGAACAATTGAATTTTCTAGAAAACCTATTGAACTATTTGCAAATTTTACGTCGGTGACTCCTAATGAATTTGTTTAAAGAAGAGAATAAGCCTAAAAATCTAAAAATAACATGTAAAATGGAAGAGATTAAGTAAATTTGTTGAATTTTTTTTTCAACCCTTGGTATCTGGAAAATTTGACAACAAAATTTTATGATAAAAATCGCACGATTTTTAAAATTAGCTGTATTATTGTCAGTTTAAGTTAAACTTTTTATAACTTCTAATAAATATTTATAATAACGTATTCACAATATGAGCTATATATTAGGTGTGAGCCTCCTTAATCAATTTATTGAATTTTTAGTTATCATAGAGAAATTTTATTATTTTTCTAAAAGAAACACGCAGGTTAAAAAATGATTTTTTGAAAAATCTTTAATCCTAAAAATTATGAAACACATTTTTCTATGAAATTTCGAAAAACAAAAAAAAATTTTAAGAAGAGCGTACAATTTAAAAAACAGCCTGGAAACCTCATATAAATGTTCAGTTTTTTTATGCTTTTTTTTTAAAATATATTTCTGGAATAGCAACCGTCATCCTGGAAATATACCATGAGAATCGTTGTTTCTTGTTATTTTAGGAAACTATAAATCATAGATCTATTATAAAAATCACGAGTAAAACAGCAACATTGAAATGTACATTTGAATCGCTACGATTTTAAAATTGGGTGTTTCCACACTGAAAAAAAATAGAGGCTGCTACTGCCCCGCAAATTGCAGTAGCTATACTGAATGGTAGCGCAGCAAGATTCTCGCACTCCGGCGCAGTGGCTGAGCCGATGGGTGCAGTAAGAGCACCTATTGAGAGCAACGGAGTTACCTAATGTGTGGCGTTGTAGCTTTTAACACGCGTGCGCCGCAATAGCGGCGCAGCCAGTGCACCTTTTTTTTTTTTATATTATAGTGTCATACGTCCTTTCTTTTGTGGCACTCGACCCTTGGGGGAGGGATGGGAAAGGGATGGGAGGGGGTAGGGGGAATTCGGTGTATTGCCTGAGTCCTGACCGGGTGACTACGTATAAACACCAAGACGTGATGCTGCTTCCGCGCCACCTACGGCGCTATAGCAGCCTCTATTTTTTTTCAGTGCAAGAAAAATTGTTTAATTTAGTTTATCAAAGATACAAGCTTATTAAAGTTTCGCGTGACGTCATAAAGGTAGTAGAATTCATAACCTTGGTGACGTCATTTTACCCCCGCTCCTGAATTTCGACTCGCTTTATCTCCGTCATTTTTTGTTCATATAAAAAAAGAAAAAACATGTATCTAATATTTTTTGATAATCGACTTGCTGGACCAAATGGAATTTGTGGATGGAAGGATCCAATTGTATATTACGACTTGCGAAAACCGGAATATCGACCCACTGCAGAAAGCCTTGTTTATCGACAATTTTCGGTAAAACTCCTTCTCCCTCGAGTACCACACCCCAAAATTAGAAACTCGAGTCGAACGTAATCAGGCCACGCAGGCGAGTGGCATCGAGAGTAAAAGCTGCGCTGAAACATTCAATTAACGTGCACGCACGCACGGACGGGAAGCGCTTGAAATCGACGCGGGTACGTACGAGTGACGAGACTCGTCTCTCTCTCTCTCTCTCTCTCTCTCTCTCTCTCTCTCTCTCTCTCTCTCTCTCTCCGTCCCTCTCCATTCCTCCCCCCCGCCACCTTGCTCTGCGAGTCCCCAGGTGAAGAGGGGAAAGAATATTCGAGCGTGTACTACGTATAGCGCGGGGCTTGCGTAATGACGAAAATTAGAGTCGGTTCTCGCACAGAGAACGCGCACTTGACCCTTTTTTTGGCTCAGGGGATGGGGGTTATCTCGAGGACCTTGGTGCGGTGGGATTTTTGGGCGCATAATCGAGTGCAGGTGCATCGAGTTTGTTTATTTTTTAAATTATTCCTAGCAAATTATGCTGTCTGAACGCAGCTGATGGTTTTGAAGGGGGGTTGAGTGAATTTAGATGAGCATGACTTTGTCCTAAAATTTTTATACGACCTATGCATGTACTCTGTTAAAAATAAATCGCGATGAAAAAGAGACAGCGCATAACATTATATATTAAGAGAAAAAAAAATATAAAAATCATTGATAAATTCTGCAAAAAATTTCTATTTTGCATAGTAAACTAGATGTATAATGTCAGAATGAGAAAAAGTCCGGTTTGAATGGTAAAAATCGTAGTCCGGACACTAAAAATGAGAATGCCAGAACAGTAAAATTCACCAACCATGCTTGAAAATTTAAGGTGAGGTTGGTACATTTTACATATGTAGCATTGTAATTTTTTCTGAAGCTACTATTATTGTTACATTTAAAATTGTACTTCACTGATCAAACAGTTATTTCTCCTATTTCGGCTATGTACAATCGGTTTACTTCACAGAATCGTAATTTTTACTAGAATTGATCCATAATGTTCACGATATTATCGTCTAGGTGTACGAATAGAGCAATATTTATATATTTATACTATAAAAATCAATAAAAATCGTCAATGCAAGAATATTTAAAAAAAATTATCATTTAATCGATAATATTTTTCTTTGTATTATTAATTTACACCACGGTCTACACAATTTTAATAATTTGATCTCACATATAAATCTAGCAAAGATAATATGTGAATTAGGATGGTAGTAATTATGAAATATTAATATAGCAAATCATCAAATTAAAAACATTACATTTACCAAAAGTAAGAAAAAGAAATTCAAGATTTTTGCAAAACTTAGAAAACTACTTTAATTCCTGGTAGTAGTAGACAAAATACATACTCAAAACGCTTCGCGAGAACCAACAAATTTCAGAAACACCACTCGAAATTCCCGACCATAAAACGCGGAACAAAAAAAAAAAAAAAAAAGTCGACAGTACAGAATTAGGATAAGTGCGGCACCTGCGCGTTACACAGAAATCATCTAATTACATATCTCTTGATGAAGTCTCGCGTCGGGAGGATGTAATTTCAAAAGGGCACCGGCAGCCGCAGCGCTCGAATAATCCGTGCGTGCAAAATACCCGACACGAACTCGCTCCCTCTCTCTCTTTTTTTCTCGAGTGCCTGCAAAATTCAACCAAGCGTGAGTTATTGCAGCCAGCCGGCGCTAAAGGAGGAATTAAACAATAATGACTTGACGTAGTTTTCGTACTGTTCTCGAATTATGGGTATGTTGAAATCGACGCCTGAGATGAAATAGATTTTTAAGATAGAATAGAGAATATCTCGATCATTTACGGAAATAATTTATTGTTTCTGAAGTACATTCCTTTTATTCGATTTTGTTGAATTTGATTTATAGTCTGTCGCTTGTTGGATAGATAGAATCTTGCAATGGATTTTTACCTACTTTTAAATCAGCGGAAATTTTTTTTTTTGTATTACACATGCTTAACTCGGATGGCAACGTAATAAAGTGTACATACACTTCACTGATACTATTTGGAATCAAGTACTGGTAAGTTAAAAAACACAGCACTAAGGTAGGGTCACTTTAAGGCAGTACTAGCGACACTAGAATGACGGTTTGAATGTTGATGAAATTTGGCTCATTCATATTTATCGATGTAAAAATGACTCAGATAAAATTTGTTGACCCTACAAATCAGAAAAAAGTTATGAACGTTTGCATTTTTTTGTGGTCAACATAAGGCCTTATGGAAAATAACAGTTGAATTCGATTTGCACAGTAATGCGGTTTTGATTTTATTAAAAATTGGAAAAGAAAAAACTAAAAACATAAGGTGTATTTTGTTCTATTCAGAATCTTTATTCAAAGATTATAAGAGAAGAGGGAAACAAATATTTCTCGAAAAAACGTGCTTTTTCTATGTATACAGGTATACTTATCCATAGACTTGACAGCCGAAAACAAGAGGTTAAGAGACTTGGCAGTTATTTGACTACCGCCGTATCGCTAGTACTACCTTAAGTGTGGTAATCCAATGTCGCGTCACTAGGTAACACAAATGTGACACTCAAAAATTATTGAGTCATCTGATGGTTCATATTCTTTTCACTATATAATTGTTTTAATTTGATAAATGTAACTTCTGCGTTTTCTTAAGTTTAGCTTTTCATAATATTGCATACATTACTTTCCGACATTTGAGCTGTCTTCTATAACAGATAACATTTGCTCGACATGATTTATATACTTTTTAGCTGTTAAAAAGTACCAGCTAACTTTGGATTGATGTGACGTAAGTTTTGTTTCAAAAATGCTGTATATTAAGAAATGTTAATCAAATAAGAGACTATTATCAACAATCATATAACACAATAAGTCACATCTGCGGTATTGATAAAAGATTTCTATTCGTTTGTAACTTTCTATTTTACACGTACTAAGAAGTTGAAGAAAAAAATTTAATATCAAGAAAGATGGTATGAATAAATTATTGCACTGAGCTGAATGTGTACAATATATCTGAATTATAAAAGAGTTTTTGAAAATTTTTATTGAACCATAAAAGATTTGTATACAAACTTACAATGTTTTTTTTCTTGTTTTTTTCAAATATACTATACAACTTTCCCACGTGTATCAATTGATTTGAGATATTTAATAATCGAAGTATTTAATTATATTAACTTTTTAATTGTAGTTTCTTCATATACCTATAATAAAAATACAGGCTTTATTACCCAAATAAAAAATGGATTCTGAGTAGATTGCGCAATATCGGTAATTTTAAGCAGCAGTAGTTCAAAAGATCATGTCTTCTTTGCCGTGCCTCTTATACGAGAATAGATCCAGGCAGGTACATAAGTGACATACCCTAACATGATCAGCGCACGTATCATGGACCTAGCGTTGGTGCTTACTGAGATAACTTGGGACTGTATAACTTTTTCTTGCATATTAAGAACGCTCTCTTGTGTGGATCCTCTTGTGGGTCGCGAGGTTACTGGATTGGGTAAGAACTTTCCTCTTATTCTGTACATTTGTAGGGACGCTCTCCTGTATGGGTCTTTGTGTGCCTTCTAAGATCACCGGATTGGATAAAACTTTTTTCTTACATACTGTGCATTTATAGGGACGCTCTCCTGTATGAGACCGCATGTGCACTTTAATACTGCTTGGGTCAGTGAATGGTCTTTGACAGATGGAACAGTGACCACAAGGTATGCCGGTATGAAGGCGCATGTGGATAGTGAGAGTAGTTTTTTCTGAAAAAGATTCTGTACACTCCGAGAATTGGAATGTCTTCTCTCCAGTATGAGTCTTCACGTGTCTCTTGAGAACACCGGATCCTATAAAACTTTTCTCACATACTTTGCATTTATAGGGACGCTCTCCTGTATGGGTCCTTTTGTGGATTGTAAGATGACTGGAGGTAATAAAACATTTCTCACATTCTTTGCATTTGTAGGGAAGCTCTTCTGTATGGGTCCGCATGTGCCTTGTGAGACTACTTGAGTTAGTGAATAGCCTGTGACAGATGGAACAGTGACCAGAAGGTACGCTCGTGTGCAGGCGCATGTGAGTCGCTAGATTGTTTCTCTCCAAAAATTTCCAAACAATCAGCGCACTGAAAAGGCTTCTCTCCAGTGTGGGTCTGCATGCGTCTGTCAAGAACACGTTTTTGGCCAAATTTCTTCAGGGCCGTTGGACATGGTGCCCCGGAAGAATGATGTACAACCAAATTTGATTTGTTTGGAAAATAGTTTTTCTATCAACGGAGAAACAGAGAGAAAGAAAATATGCTATCAAAGATTACAGTGTATGATTATAATGATTACACTTTTATTTGTTACATATTTTTTCCATCATAACAGGTATCTACATTTTTTTTTTTTATTTTTTTTTTTTAAATAAATACCTACGGACGTAGTGTATTTATTTTTAGGCTTTATTGTAAACTTAGTACATATAGCCTTACTCGTTATGAGGCACATTTTAACATTACATATTACATTCGCAGTATTTTGTACATTTTTTACGTGGTTAATGTTACGCATATTGAGTACAATCGTTTTGTCGCAGTATTATTAACATCTTTATTTTATCGGTACGGTTTATTACATTAT
>JAPYYV010014086.1:0-14840 GCA_030522625.1 Copidosoma aretas
CTTGATGGTGAATATTTCAAATAAGTCGAATTATTATAATTGACTATACCATCAAATGTTGCGCTTATTATTCGATATTTCATCGATCTATGTAGCGCGTTTTATTGCGAAAATTTTTTAACGTAAATCGTTGTTTTCGCATTAAAACGCGCTACATAGATCGATGAAATATCGAACAATAAGCGCAACATTTGATGGTATAGTCAATTATAATAATTCGACTTATTTGAAATATTCACCATCATGGCATATACATTCATAAGATCACATATTATCCGCGTTAGATTGCAAAGAGACGCATAACAGAGCAATGAGAGAGAGTCCTTGCTAAGGCTTCGGTGGCTAAATTGGTTAAAGCACCTTCCCGGATAGAAGGAGGTCTGGGTTCAAGCCCCAGCCGGAGCAAGCCTTTTTTTCATTGTTCTGTTGATTTTTAATCGACAATGTTTAACGTAAATCGTTGTTTTCGCAATAAAACGCGCTACATAGATCGATGAAATATCGAATAATAAGCGCAACATTTGATGGTTTAGTCAATTATAATAATTCGACTTATTTGAAAAATAATAAAGTTAATTTCATACATATTATATTGTAAAAGGAAAGTCTTACATTGTCACAAAAAGGGCAAAGCAGAAAGGCGCACAAATATGCTTGAATTGCTGTTAGTAGCAGGAGCTTTCGCTTTTTGAAACTAAACGAAAATACGCAATTATTAATTAATATTTACATGCAATGGTAACGAGTCGGTATTACGTAACTGTACTGCACCTACACTCTATTGAAGCCGTAAGACGATGGTCTTGAGGTGCCTTGCAGAGGGGTGGTAATCTTGCTGAATCATAATTGACGTCCAGAACGGGGCGCGGCAACAGAGCAGAGCGGACTGTAAGAGTCGTAATGTCATCAAATAAAAGACCCAGACTTCATCACCTCAATAGTTTTGTCTATGCTCGAACGTAAGCTTGTAGCTAAGAGAGCTATCCAGCGACGCACAGTAGGACGAAATGGGAAAATTTTGGTCAAAATTAGATTACTCCCGATTGCGTGGGCCGATTTGGATATTTTTTTTTATTTTCAAGGGTTTGGACAGTAGATTAAAGGAAAATTGATACGGAGTTGTGGCACGAACCAGGTGGAGCAGTAAAAATCTCCCGAAATGCCCCAAAACACCCAATCACCTTTTTTCCTTACAGAAATGGTAATAATTTTCTCGAAACACAACACAAAACCATCGCTCAGGTTTTTAGAGATGTAAAGATCGGTATCTCAGATAATTAAAAAAAATTTAAGATGGTGGCAGCAAAATGGCGGCCACAACATTTAGAAATAATGCATTATTTTGGTGATTTCGATAATTGTTTATCTTATTTTTTTGATTCTCTTTATAATTGCTCATAAATTATTAAATACTTTAAGTTTAATATGCTCCGATGTAATATGCCATTTTAAACCCAAAATGGTGGCTGAAAGAAAATGGCAGAACATCTATTTTGTAAAAAGCATTATAATATGGGAATCAAATGAAAGGGTTTAATGACTGGAGTGCAGTCATATATGTTATGCTCACGCCTTTTTAAATTCAAAATGATGGCTGAAAGAAAATGGCAGAACATCTATTTTGTAAAAAGCATTTTAATATGGGTATCAAATGAAACGGTTTAATGAGTGGAGTGCTGTCACATATGTTATGCCCACGCCTTTTGAAATTTAAAATGGCGGCTGAAACAAAATGGCGGAACATCTATTTTGTAAAAAGCATTTTAATATGAGTATCAAATGAAAGGGTTTAATGAGTGAAGTGCAGTCATACGTGGTACGCCATTGTTGATTTATATTGGCAGCCAGAAAAAAACAGGAAATTATCTTTACTTTATTTTTCACAATACAGATGCAAAATCATTGCATTACATTGACATGCAGGTTTCCGTAAGGCATTAGCTCAAATTTTTCAGTCAGACTAAAATAATGGTATAAGTTTTTTACGGTTCTATGTATAAATTACTCTGTCTCCAACACTGAGGTGAGATCCCATGCCAAAACCTCAGCTGGTTTTTTAGCTGAGATTTTACCTGAGATCTAATCTCAGATTTTAGAAGAAAGTTCTCGCAGAAGATGGTTACTTTTTTGTTTTAGGTTAGAACAAAAATCTATCAATCCAATGTTAAAATTACACAAACAAATTGATTGACTTATAATTTAGTTGAACTTTATTTTATTGAAATGTGATTACTAAGACAACATGCAAAATTGCATGCTATGCCGAGTGCAACTAATCTTAGAGCAAAATACAGTTTTACAATATCAACATTTTTAGAGTTATTATCTAAGTTAATAAAAAAAACTGATACAAGGTGGAGAAAAACGGTTGAATGATTCTATGTTGTGAAACATTTCAATGATTCTAAATGTTTTAAAGTGCAAAAAAGAAATCAACGTTGAAGAGTTTAACATGTTTTGTTGAGAAACATATTTATTATAATAAAGAGTGTATCCAGGGGCCGAGATGAGCCCCACACTTTACAAACTTTTGCGGCATTGTTGCAAAATAGCTGAGCAGTATTTATTACCAATGGCTTATTACTCCGAAGATTGCCAAAAATCATGGCACAGGTTTTATTGTCAAAACATCATTAAGCATTCTAGACAATGTAACAGAAAACAACGTCTCACTGACTTATTTAAGAGAGCTTTATACATGAGCGATCCCAAAATATCACTCATATATATAGAAAGAAGAACCAAAAACCATTGTTTTAAAGATCTTCCCATCAAGGCGAATCGCTACATCAAGTACGTATGGATTCATTATATGTAGTTGGCTTAGCATGTCCATTTTATTCGACGTTAAATAATATTCTTCCAACATTTGAATAGCTTTGTTTCATCCTGTACTTTATAATAAATTAAAATTTCTTTCAAATACAAAATAAGGGAGAACATTGATATTATAAAAAGTACTAATGTTGACCGTTCTTTTACAGAAATAGTGAATATGTGAATGAGCAAGAAGAACAGTTAGAAACAACTGTGAACAACAGTGTTGAAGAAAATAAGGATGATCTCTCCAGAAGAAGAAAAGATAGTGATGACGAAGAGTCTAGTGACAGTGATGAGAGCATTTCAGATCAAAGTGGAACATACCGTTCAAATGATGAAGAAGAAATATCATCCTAACTCTCTAAGTTATTACGTGTGTACGCAAATATAATTTTTACGTTAAATTATCATAGCTATCGGACAAGAGAATAATAAAGAATAGTGTAATGAGTAATGCACACACAAATTTTTCTTTGAATTGATAATAATGATAGTAAAAATAATTATAATTCTATAAATTTTAACAAGATATAAAAATGTAAATAAACCATAATTATACAAAGAACTAATAATGAAGAATAAAATTTTGTTCAAAATTGGAAATCAGATACAAAATAGGTTGTGACTTATTTTAGCAAATTTACTTTTCAATAATGACCATGCATCAATGCAATGCAGCAGATAAAAGAATAAAATAGATAAGGATTCTATGAAAATTAACCTCTTGAAATATATTACAGCAAATTTGTTGTATTGTTAATGGATTCTATTTTGCAGTAATTAGCTTAGACGTACACAATATTCCAAATGTTGTAGATGAGTATAAACTTCATAAAAGAATTTTTTGTTTTATTATATGTAACGCTTCTCGTAATAAATACATAAGAAAGTCGTCATGTACTTTGTGGTCACCGCAATATAAATTTATAACTATGACCACGACACGTCAATCATCGTAATCTATTTATTATATTTTTCAAATTGTCTTTCTACGTCAAAAAGTTTGCTAACTAATAAATAGTCCACCATTTCTGTAGAAACATATGATGAAATTTTAGCAAATGTCCTGCAGAAACCTACATGTCAATGAAATATCTGTACCATGAGAAATAAGGTAAAGATAATTTCAGGTTTTTTTACTGGCTGCCATTATAAATTGAAAATGGTGTAACATATATATCTGCACTCCACTCATTAAACCCTTTCATTTGATACCCATATTAAAATGCTTTTTACAAAATAGATGTTCCAGCATTTTGTTGCAGCCGCCATTTTGAATTTCCAAAGGTGTGGGCATAACATATGTGACTGCACTCCACTCATTAAACCCTTTCAGTTGATAACCATATTATAATGCTTTTTACAAAATAGATGTTCCGCCATTTTGATGCAGCCACCATTTTGAATTTCAAAAGGCGTGAGCATAACATATATGACTGCACTCCAGTCATTAAACCCTTTCATTTGATACCTATATTAAAATGCTTTTTACGAAATAGATGTTCCGCAATTTTGTTGCAGCCCCCATTTTGGATTTAAAATGGCATATTACATCGGAGAATATTAAACTTAAAGTATACACTGAGAAAAAAAATTACTGTTTTAGTAAGGTATAACATTGCAGAAACTGCACGGTTACCTCTACAGTAGCGAAGCTCACAGAGTGTATAATGTAACATTACAGTTTCTGTAAGGTTCTCTGACAGTTTTAGTATAGAGCCTTGCAGAAACTGTAATATTACAATATACTTTATGTAAGGTTTGCTACCGTAGAGGTAACCGTGCAGTTTCTGCAATGTTATACCTTACTAAAGCAGTGATTTTTTTTTCTCCGTGGATTTATTAATTTATGAGCTATTATAAAGAAAATCTAAAAAATAAGATTAACAATTATCAAAATCACCAAAATAATGCAATATTTCAGTGTTTTGGCCGCCATTTTTCCGCTACCATCTTGAATTTTTCAAAATTATCTGAGATACTGAGCTTCACATCTCTAAAATCCTGAGCAATGATTTTGTGTTGTGTTTGGAGAAAATTATTACCATTTCTGTAAGGAAAAAAAGCGATTGGGTGTTTCGGGGCATTTTGGGGGATTTTTACTGCCCCCCTGGGTCGTGCCACAACTCCGGACCAATTTTCTTTTAATCTACTGTCCAAACCCTTAAAAAAAAAAAACATCCAAATCGGCCCACGCAATCAGGAGTAATTTAATTTTGACAAAATTTTTTCCATTTTGTCCCACTGTGCGACGCGCGGCTCCTTATATGTAGGCTCGCCGTGGCTATCACTGCGTATCATATACACACCTTCAAAGGACGTCATCCCCACCTAGAAACCCGAGAGCAGGCGCACAGATAGCCACGAAACGACTCGTTACAGTAGTTAGTCATAATTTATTTCATGAAATAATATCAGCTGATTTGGCTATGCAATTTTTCAGTGAAAATAATGTAAGGAAATTGAAAATGATACTGAATTTCCCAAAAAACTGAGTGTTCATTTGAGTTTTTCGAATCACTTTTCAAAATGAAAAAAAAAGGTTGTCAAAGCAGTATTTTAATATGTTTCTGAACTGAAATTAAGTACAACTTTAAATATGGATTCAGTAAACTTACCTCAAAATTATATCAATGATTCGAAAAACTCAAGACGTTTCTTGATTTTTAAATAGTGTTGAAAGTACAGTATACTTTTCAAAACTTAAGAAAATGGTTATGAACTATGTATCTAAATAAGTGTCTGAAACAGACCTGAAAATTAAGAAATTTTTATACAAATTAATGTTTATCATTTCAGAAAGTTTTTGGAATCCCAGTACAGTTCTTAAAATTCAAATATATAGTTACGAATTGAGTACTCAAATACACTGTGAACTAGTACTTAGCAACACTTCTTCATTTTTAATCAGAAACTGAAATAATAGTTCAATCTTCATAACATTTTAAACAGTGCAGGGCACATTCTGTTCATACTTCTGAAAGGTAACAAAAATATGTTATGAGAAGATCAGCACTTAAATTCCAAACGAATTGTAGAAACAGTAAAAATAGTATTTGGCCATGACGAACAAACATACATCACTAGCACCGTGCGTAGTCTGTTATATGCAGAGAGCAGCAGTAATCATAATGTAACCTTCAAACTTAGCAACATATAACACCTTAACAGAGAATATCTCTGGAATTCGGTCGTACACATAAGTTTTTCTTAAGTGTATAATAAACCTTAAGACCGCTAATTACATGCTGATTTTTTTTTCTTATGATTTTCATTGGCTGCGTAAAGTAACATAAATATTTCGTGCTACTTCCGGTGCTTTTGCCATAAGCCATATGTCGAAGAGTGTCACTTTGAATTCCGTTTTTTAAAAATATTTTTATCGACGACCCTACCTAAAACTATGCACACGTGTTAAGAAGTTATTTGAGAACAAATCACGTGATTATCCATTTTTTTGCATATCGATATAACCTCCTCAAGGGACTCTACCCTCATATCCCTAGCGATATATTTTTAATAATCAACAAAGTTGTCTTTGAAATCAGATCATAAAAAGATTTTGCGGTAAGGTAAGAAGGAATTTTATAGTAAGAAAAAAATTATCTTATATACTTTGCTGCATTGCATGCTTTTATAATTTTTATAGTTTTTGTAACAGTTAACAGCACATAAAGAATAACGAAAAAAAATATTACAATTGCCAAAACTTTTAGATATCACGGACTTTTGTTTTGAGCTGTATTACTATATATATATATATACAAATAACATTATGCAGTAACTTTCAGTCGATGAATCTTTAAAACGGTAAAGCTAGGCTTCCTAAAATTTGAAATAATTGTTTCAATCGGGGTGGACTTTATTATTTTAATTTTTTGCGAAATTCTGAAGAATGTCAACCGAGTAAGAAGTAAAAATGTGTCTTTGGGAACCAGTTGGCAACGACCTCTCCATAACACCCCGTGTATAACCGTAAATCTTTGCAATTTAATTTCTTAAAAACTATAAAGCTAGGCCCTCTGAAATTCGGACCTGTTACGTGTAGTGATAAAATAAGTGTAATATAATTTTTACATGAATTTATAAAGAAAACGAAGTATCACGATAACCCCCTTAAATTAAAGAAAACACTCATAAAAATGGACCACTCATAAGTTTTTCATCAGAGTAGGGGGCTCCGTCTCCTGCGCGCTCTGCGTGCCATCCCCCATCATTGAATCATATTTATTCCCATGATTTTTGAGGAAAATCAAATGATTCGCTCGGGTATATCACAACATAAAGTTTGAATTTTTTTTTCATTAAATGACTTTGTTTGATTTTTCATAATCGAAATTTCAAATTTACCCCAGTTTCAAGAAGGATTCACAGAGTTAGTTTCATTCCTCAAACGATTTCAGATAAAGTCACCGACTGAAATTTATCTGCCAGAAATAAGTTGTGTTAGAAGTTATATGTAATTGTTTAAATTGAAATAAAAGCTATGAAACGTTTTCGTATAAAAAATTGCACCTACCTTTTTTCACTTAAATATTTTTGAAAATTTCAGTCGATGAATCCATCTGAAATCGTTTGAGGGATGAAACTAACTTTTAAAATTATAAATCTGATGAGAAAGCTAAAAGCTGGAGTACCTCAATAACACCAGGGTACGCAAAGAATTTGCGATAAGGTTTGTATAGTTTCTCAACTTCTTCACTATAGGGATCTTTATCCTTTGAATACTATTAAACTAATATAACACTCCTTAGTGGTTTTTTTTTTTTCAATCTTATACTTAATATACGTTTTGGTTTTTCTTTTCTTATACAAAAACGTTTTCGATATATCAATGCCCAAAAGAGAAGATCTCAACATATAAGTTTTAATTGTCACCATGTTACCAATTTCAGAATAAAAATCTACTTAATCACTGCTCACTATGTGTTCAAGGGTACTTGACGAGTAGTTATCACAATTCTCGTGAAATAAGATGGAAAAATTGCGGATACAAGAAATTAGTGCGTGCGTCTTGGGATCCTCAACTCGTCGGCTTAACGCAATAAAGAGTCAAGTCAGGAGGATGAGCAAGAAAGAGCCAAGTCAAAATTGAGAGCACCAAAGAGCCAGGTCAAAATTATAAACAAGAAGGGGCCAAGTCGGATGTACTTTTTTTTTCTTCCTATTTTTTGTTGGCCGCACTAGCTGCATTTGGCCCCTTCTAGAAACAAGAGTATAAATGCACTTAGACAACCAAATAATAGCCCTACATACAAGAGTGAATTTATTAATGAACTATTTAGCAATAAATAAATAATCAATAAATTATTAAAGATTAAATAAATAAGCTAAATCCCAATAACCTAGTACTCCAAGCGACTTTAACCAAATAACCCTACACACAAGAGGTGAATTTATTTATGAACTATTTAGCAATAATCAATAAATTATTAAAAAATAAATAAATAACTGAAATCTCAATGATCCAGTACTCCGAGCAACTTTAACCAAATAACCCTACATGTAAGAGGTGAATTTATCAATGAACTATTCAGCAATGAATAAATATTCAATAAATTATTAAAGAATAAATAAATAACCGAAATCTGAATTATCTAGTACTCTGAGCAACTTAAACCAAATAGTTCTACATATCAGAGGTAAATTTATCAATTAACTCTTCATCAATAAATTAATTCTTAATAAATTATTTAATAATAAATAAATTACATTTAGTTAAAGTTGCTTGGAGTACTAGGTCATTGGGATGCAGGTTGTTTATTTAATCTTTATTAATTTATAGATAATTAATTTATTGCTATATAGTTAATTAATAAATTTACTTCTGATATATGTGGTTATTTGGTTAAAGTTGCTCGGAGTACTGGATCATTGAGATTTCGGTTATTCATTTATTCTTTAATAATTTATTGATCATTTATTTATTGATGAATAGTTCATTAATAAATTCACCTCTTATGTGTAGGGTTATTTGGTTGTCTAAGTGCGTTTATACTCTCGTTTGTAGAAGGGGCCAAATACAGCTAGTGCAGCCAACAGAAAAGCAGAAGAAAAGAAAGTTCATCTGACTTGGCCACTTTTTGCTCATAATTTTGACTTGGCTCTTTCTTGCTCTCAATTTTGACTTGGCTCTATCTTGCTTATCGTCCTGACTTAACTCTTTATTGCGCTAAGCTGAGAACTTAAATGAAACTTAATAGAAATCCTTTATCTTTCACTATATCAAATTAATCGTAATTTACTATAACTAGTTTCTCAACCAAAAAAATGTCTTTGTAAAAGACTTTATGCCAAAAAATAAGTTATTGAATTATAGTCTTATACCAGGCATTTGAAAATAACCCGTTCTCAAATTCGTTTTATGATTAAAACTTTTGTAATTGTTTGTTAAGGTAGTTCTTTACGATGGTGCCGTATCAAGGCAGCGCGGGCCCCTGTGGCGTTTCCATTTTCGATCAGCTTATTATTTAAAATGTAAAATGTATCAGACATGCACTTGACTATAATATCATGTCATGTATATACAAATAAACGTGCTAATAATGTAGAGGAGTTGAGAAAACATTTTTTTTCTGTGCAAGGTACTGAAAATGACGTATACGTCCCTACTCAAGCAGACATAGCTGAATGCTCCATGTTATACCTGTGTATATATCTTCCTCTATTATATAGCTGTATGAACAAAAGTTAGTTCTAGCCCCCCCGCTCCCCCACAGCACCAACCCCTCCCCCCCTCGGCTCTCCACAGCTTCCCCTCAAATCACGTAGTTGTCTCCCCCCCTCTCGCCTCAGCTCCCTCCGGCTCCCCACAGCTCTTCCTCCACCTCCCCCTCAACTGCTCTCTATCACCTTATACCCTATTTTACAATACACACACACACACACACATACACACACACAACTTAGTTATAAGTTCATGCATATGAATTAATAATTTGATTTAATTTCGATTACTCCCTTCTACATGTTTTAAGATTAACGTTATATTAACAAATGTACAATAAAATAACATGAGGGTTGAAAAAAAATAGCTCTTACTACCAAGATATTGACTCTATAATACATATATTCATTTTCCTATATTATATAGTTAATTCGTATGGGTCGTAAGTAATAGCCTCCCATGCCCGATCACACGTTTTTTCACATGCTCAAAAGTAAGGTAAAAGAAAGGTAAAAATATGCTAATTTTTAATGATTTTCTGTAGTAAGTCTGACCCACCACGCTCTCTCTTTCCCATCCACGCCCCCCCCCCCCCCCCCCCCCCCCCACCACCTCACCCCCCCCCCCCCTCCCCATTTTGACCGTAGCCCCCACACGTCCTTTCACGCTGCCTCGTGCCACCTATTTTCGTATGGTTATCCCTTACTTACCTAACAATCCGCAAGGACGTAGAATTTATTCAAGTTTAATATCCCCCCCCCACCCCCTTCACTGCCCTCCCGCATTTTAAGCATAGCCGAAGATGGCTGACGTCACCCAAAAGACACATTCTCGCCGAAGTTTCCTGAAAACAGACGAATCATTCCGATTAAAGACAAATCCTTTCACCTAAATCCCCAACATCGTCAAACATTGCCGACAATAACCGATTGCAGCTGAAGCCGCTTCATCATAGCCCCTCGGGATTTCCTGTTTTGCCCGCACGTCTTATTTGGTTAATAGACAGAGGCACAATAATAAAACATGTTTATTAGTAATACAACTGATAAAATAGATTACGGAACACCCGTACGCTCGAGCGTTATGAAATAAAAATAAAATATAACTTAAACACCTACAACCAAATAACCAAATAGACTCGCCCGCTTACACTGTCAATTCACAGATCATTTATTTACTAAGAGTGTAAGCAGAAAAGTATATTGGGTTTCGGAATAAGGTACATAGAATAATACCCTATATTATACCCTAATAACACCCTATTGCAGGAATCGGGCAGAGCAACCGATTAATGCAAATGATGCAAAAAAAACCAGGTGTGTGCAAACCCAAATTGCGCTGTAGTCTAGCAAACTATATATGAGCAGTGATAGGCTATGATCTCCCAATTGGGAACCATGTTTTTTTTTAAACAAAATATAACTAGCAATATATTTTCGCGTATTATACTTATTACATAGGTGTATTATACTTTCGATCGTGATGTATATAGACAAGGTTTGCTGGATAGCACATTCTTTTGACAAGGGAGAAAACCAATTAGATTGTACGGCAATGAAGCTTCAAATTTGTCAAAAAGAAAACACTTGTTTCAATATAATGTTTTACTACGTCAAAAATAACCAACATTGCTGAACTGAGGCAGGAAATAAAAAACCTGACCGTCAGTGATACAGCTGTTGAAACAGATACTTACCCAAAATCCGTACACTTTAGCTCAATACGTAATTCAAATAAAATAAAATCAAAGCACATATATACAAATAGCAAAACAGACTCTCCTGCTAACACTGTTGATAAATAATTTATTTAGTAATTCAGAATGTAAGCAAAGTAGTCTATTGGGTTTCAGGATAACATACATAGGATAATCATACTTTATTACAGGAATCGGACAGAGCAACTGACTCATAGAAATGGTGGGAAGAAAACCAGGCATGTGCAGACTATGATTACGTTCTATTCCAGCAAACTATAACTAAAATGTAATTGGCTAAGGATTCCCAATCGGGAACCATGTTATTTTCATACAAAATTTGATAAGCACTATTCTTCCATGTATTACACTTACCACATAAGTGTATTATAATTTCAATCATGATGTCAATAGACAACGTTGGCTGGATATTACATGATTTTGACAACGGAAAAAACCAATATGACTTTAGGGCAAGTGAGCTCTACATTTGTCTAACAGAAGATATGTGTTCTAACACAATCCTCTACTACTACGTCTAAAAATAACCAACTTTTTGTTACTACGGCGGAAAAAAAAACGTGACTAACACTAATACCGAAGATAAAAAAGACACTAGATAGAAGACACGTACATTTAAGCTTAATACTTGATTAAAATAAATCAAAACCCACGCACCTTAAACCAAATTACCAAATTAACTCGCCCGATTACAATGTTCATTGATAAATTATGTATCCACTCATTCGAAATTATTTCAAAGAAAAGCATAAATATGAATCTCTAGCTCCTTCAACCAAATGACCCAATATACTTTAACCTAATAATCAAAGGAAACACAAATAATTAAAGTCAAAACTATTTATTGTTTTAAATGATTGGTTTATTAAAAAAGTGGGGATATAATTATTTCAGAAGTAATTATAGAATCGTGTATTCTTAGTCAGTCGAGAAGAAAGTGTGATTAGTGTAGGAAAAAATTTTGAAAAAAACTTGGGCACCCATATATCAAGTTATACTTTTCCAGCAAACAATATATATAGATGTAGCTGACTACGCCGAAATTTGTTCGGTAATGATCTCAGCTCAAATATTGAAATAATAAGATGCAATGAAAATCGAATAACTCATCCATAGAACCTCATATTTATAAACCAATTATAGAAATAATTATATCTGTAAAACTTTTTTAAAACAAACTTTAAAAAAAATTTTATAAATTCAAAAAATAATTATTCATTTATTTAAAAATTAATAAATTAATAAAATGAAAGAAATAATAATTAATTTATAGAAATGCTGCAACTGAAATCAATTTTTAAAGTTTTGAAAAACTTATAAAATTAATTGTTTGATAGTTTATTAATGTAAATCAACAAATATTTAAACATATTTATAAATGAACAGTAATTCAATATTTAAATTACAAATGAGTTCCAAACTGAAATATAAAAGTAAGTGATGTATAGCTTACTAACAGAGGTAGCTCGTAGATAAGTCGACACGGTACACGGCTCGTATGCACGAGATCGCGAGTTTAAATCCGGTAGAAAAAGGTTTTTTTTAGAAGTTAAAAATGTACTTACTTTACATATTTTTGAAGGGAGAGAAATTGTAAATCATTGGTTTACTTCCCTGCATAACTGTCATACAGAAGTATAACTTTAATTAAATTATTCTATACATTGAAGGACCTATCAATGGTTATCTTATACAATCCCAGAGTTATCATGAAAAACCTGGGAGTTGGCGCGCGGAGCGCGCCGGGGGCGAAGCCCCACTGGTATGTATATATATATATAGCTTTCTATGTTACTGGGTAAATTTCGTTTCTTTTACCGTTAAAACTGACCCTAAAAAATTTGGGTTGGCTCCCTCCCGCTCCCCACCAGACTCCCACCAAACTTAGATTATGTTTCTCCGTACATTTTGACTGCATTATTACTTTCTTAGATATAAATTATTCAGTCACACTTTCTATAAATTTTTTGTTCTTTGAGTTTTAGGTAATGTATAAAATAAGTCCAATTCAAATAAGTCATTGAAAAAATTTACTATAAATTTCATATAATTTAAATGAATATGTTCCTATATTATAAAGTTCTATGGTTTTAGGGCTAGTAGACGCATTAAAAATTGTTCTCATTCGTCCCCTACCCAACGTATCCGATCCTTTCATCTCTGTTTTAATATTCAATACAATTTCTATAGGAATTTATGGCGGAGAGCCAATATTTGCTCGAAAACCATAGAACTATATAATCTATTCAATTTGATCTTTTTCATACTTCATTAAATTATAAATCAGCTCCTGTAAAAATAAGCTATTAAAATTCAAGTTTAGAATGCAATAAAAATAACACACGTAATTATTATTTTAAAATGAATTATCATTTTTATTTTCATTACATAATTTTAGATGTCTTTTTAAGTGTTCTGCTCTTAAGTTACCTCTACCACAATTTTGGCAAATTTTATTTTATTTTTCTTCTCATGGCATTTCATATGCCTTTATAAGTGATAATTTCTTTTAAAAGAACTGTCAGATTTTGTACATCTAAATTTTTGTCTCTCTCTTAACATTCTTTGATATTACATAAATAAATTTTTTTAATTTATAAATATTTTAATTGTTTTTCTTAATGCTATTTTGAAATTGTAAAAAAAAAATGTTAATTTTAAAATTAATAGAACAGTAAAAACGATTGCTTGGGCTGGTACTTCAGACACATACACAGACGTGTTACATTGTAATTTCAGATAACAAATATTCAAATTCAACTTAGCATATATTACCCAGTGCATTTATATATAACGCATATAGACCATTTTTTAGGTTCAACTCACTCGCTTTTGTTTTAAAAAAATTACCAATCACTAAGTATTCATAGAACAACTAAAGAAGCTATATCAAACATATTAAAAATAATCGGACTTGCGAATTAATTTCATTCCATCGCTCCCCCCTAGGTTCCACAAAGCTAAACCCCTAAATATGGTAAATTCCGTTCAAATTTAACGTGAAATTTGAGAAAAAAGAATTAGGTTAACTCCCCCTCGCTCCCCCCCATCTCCCCATTGGACTCCCTCCTACCCCTCCCCCAGCGGTAGGGGGTCCATGGAGGGATATGGAGTCCAAATCATTTGCAGATTATTAAAACAGTTTTTAATGATTCTGTCTTCTCCTGTGTCTTTTCTGTTTTTTATTTTTCCCAAAAGACATTTTTTTAATCAATGTTGGATACATTCTTGTAAAAATCCTTCTTGACTGTGCTGTTCATTCGTCTACTCCTTTTTTTGTTTTCCGTTTATGAATTGTTGTTGTCTCTTTCAAATATGGGAGTTAACTTAATTTTTTAAGGGTCAAATTTCACGGTAAAAAGAAACGAAATTTATTTTATTTAGGGGGGGGGGGGGGGGGGAGCTACTACTCGCCCTAAAACCATACAACTATATAATATAGGAAGATATTATATATATATATCTTCCTATATTATACAAGGATTTTGGGGGGGGGGCCACCCCCCCCCCCCCCGTGGACCCCGGCGGACCCCCCACAGCTCCCCCACAAAATAAGGGAAAAATCGTTCGTTTTCTCTGTGATTTTAACCAAATAAAATTTAACTAAAACCCCCCCCACGCCCCCCCCCCCTCACA
>JAPYYV010014089.1:0-10196 GCA_030522625.1 Copidosoma aretas
AAAGAAGCAAAAATCGCCGAGCTCGAAAAACACGTCCAACCTTAGTGGCTGCCACAGACAAAGTAAACAGTGAATATAGCTGAAAATTTTATCATACTTGAGGGGCATGTATACCAACACAATAAAAAAAAATTTTGACAATCGGACTCTCCAGACCCGCGAAATTTTAAAATTCCGTGTACTTTTTGAACACACCTCGTATGTATGAGAAGGTCTACCTCCTAATTAACTTGAATTGAAAATTAGAGCTGCTGTGATGTTGAGAAGAATTTGGTTGCATATCATTGTTTACGTAATGGTACATGGTTAATAATTACAAAATTATCAAAATATATTAAAATATCAATAACTGTTGAAAAAGTTAGACGGAGAGTTTTTAAACTATATATTACTCTAAATCCTGAAAATACAGCTTCGTCAAAATTCATCGTATAAAAAAAAAAATTACTTTATTCCAATTAATTTTTACTTTAAGTATGGCAATAAATAAAATGCGAGGCAATACATTTGATGAAGTAGGTCGATATTTCAAAAATTCACTGTTCCCACAAACATTCCCATATCAAGTTGATTTATCTAGATGCAAAACTAAAGATAGTACTTACATACAAAATAACAATAAAAATGATACAGAATCCAAAAAATTGTTTCGAAAAAATTTTATATATTAATTTTTCTATTTCGGTGTTTTGTAGAGCTACAAAAATTTAATGTTTTATTCTAATGGATATATCTTATAGTTTGATGCTAATACACTTTATATCATGTAAAATGAAACAGCAATAAAAAGTAATCATATAAATATATTTACATTATTTTATATTATTACATGACATGGTGTAATAATATTTTATTAGCATAGAGTTATGTTAAGAAATCATATATTTGAAATTTATGTACTTTTAGATAAAAACTTAATTTTCGATTTAGATTCTGGTAAATAATGTTACGTATATTAGTTTTCTTTACAAAACTCCTTTCTTTATATACTTACTTTAGTACGTATTCAAAAACCATATGACTGCGCCCCCCTGCGTGTTTCGTGCGCCAACCCCCATATTCAATTATTTTTATTCTTATGCCTAAACGTACCGTACATAAATATATATTCCAAAATCCATACATGTGTACACACGTAGACAACCAAAATTATCGCGAAATTTCTTTTTAGAAATCGTACAAATATGGTTGATTCATTGAATGAGTTTAGATATTTTTTATATAAGTATTAGTTATTTTCATTTATTACTCTAATCTGTATTTAAACAAATACTTCCTGTATTGAAGAACAATAACAGAAGCATTGTTACCGCAAAAATTATCAAACATTTATTTCTATTGTTATGTTTTAAAATTTTAACGCAAAGCATAAATATTCAAATGATGATAAATTCCTAAAATTAATACTTGGAATTGGTAAAGAAAAAATTATGACGTTTATAATCCCTGAAATATAGAAAACAAAAGACGCATTTTCAAAAATTTTCAGATCAGAAAATGATTTCTCAATGAATAGTAATACTTCTTACAATAGGTACACAAATTTTTTTCACAAAAAAATTTTTATTTGGATAGAGAGACAAAGATTTATTATAGTATTAATGATGGAAGATATATTTTACATCAATTTTCCCATGAAAATTTTTAGTAGTATTCGTGAAGGTATATGTCCCTGTTAACTTCATTCAAAAACTAACTTGATTGTAATAAAATATGCACAGGTGGAAATATAGGATATAAAGTATTTATTATAAGAATTGCTTTAATTAATAATTCTTCATCATAACCATTTATTCTACAAAAAGAAATTTTAAATTTACTCGATTTTGCTATAACAATAAACAAATTTTAAAAACAAAGTTTTGATGACATTATATTATATTTAAAAATGAAAAATTTTCACACAGCCAAAGGTAAGTCTTTTTTTTAACATGTAAGAACTCAAAAGCAATTTACATTCAAGTTAGGCCTGTAGAATTAGAAAAAATAGTGTAAAGAATTCGTTGTAGTTAGCCATAGGTGAAACGAGGTGTGTTTAGTAGTAAGGAATGTACCTCTGCGATTCCTTCAAAAATAAATAAACAGAACATTGTTTAAAAGTCACTTTTCTGTCAGAGAATAGTGAAATTCCTGTTTGTTTTTTTTCAAATAACAAAAAGACAGAAGTACCCGAGGGATGGGCGATACTACCCGGATACTTAAAAAGTAATCGATACTTTTAAGTGTTCAATACTCCGCGTAACGATACTTATTTCAGTTAGTATCAGGTACTTTTTATATACATTGATATATTTCAAGTAAAAAAAAAAGATTTTTCAAAAACTTTACCGAGACGAAGGTAAGAAAGAGACAGCACTTTACATTATTTGTATGGTAGATTTGATTTGATATGTCCCGCTTAACTGAATTTCTAACCAACCTTTTTTGCTTAATACATTATATAGCCATACCTTGAAACATATATGCATATACTGATACATACTTTTAAAAACTCTAAAATCTTTTTAATAATCATAATCTAAGTATTTGTCCCAAGATATTTGATTATATATTTGAAACCGAGGTAGAATCTTTTGAGGTTTAGCAAATAAAAACGAAATGGAACGTTATGCTATTCCAGTATATCCTTTTCAGCATGAGCAAATTGGAATCAGCAGTTAGTAAAAAACAAACTACTTAGACTGCCGCACTAAGTTGAAAAAAGTTGTAGTTTATGACATAAAATATACATGGTTTCAATTGAAGATTTTCAAGGTGACCGTACCCTGATAACATAATTAACGATGACAGTTAAGTTCTTAACATAAAAGTATTATCAATAAGTATCTACTGGTATCTATTAGTACGTAAAAAAATACGTTAGCCGATTAAAAAAGTAATCGATACTCGATACCCCGATACTTTTTAAAAAGGCTCGAATTCCAAAGTATCGATACCTTTCAAATACTCAATACTACTTATTCGATACTTTTTTTAGTATCGCCCATCCTTAAGAAGTACAATAATTTTTTTTCAAGTTCCTGTTTAGTAGTCAATTCAAAACCGGTTAATTTAAGCCCCGGTTCAATAAAATTCATCCATTGGTTATTTAAATAATCACCAAAAGCCATAAAAATTTTCGAAAATTTAAATGATTTTTTACTTTTAAACGAAAAATGCTAGACTCTTAAAAGTTTAATAAAATATGTGTCTTAACACCCTTTAATTACAAAAAAAATCTCGCCGAAAAATGTTTATTCGTTTTCGAGAAATTCTATTTATTTAAAAAAAGGTCCCAAATATTTAATACAAAAAAAGTCTTTTTCCGTTATCAAAAACAGTTCAACCAGAGCTCATTTTTTTCGTCTCTATGTCAATTTTACAAATCTGTTGTAAGCATATCGATTTTCAACAATTTTGACCATCCAAATGGCGTTAACAACTTTGCTACTTTTAGAAGCAGCGTTTTTGCAAATAACTTTACAACAAATAAACGTATCTGCATAAATATTTTCTATTCGAATTGCTGGTATTTTTCTACAAATTAGAAAAAAAAAAATTGTTTCAATTTGTAACTAGTTCGATCGAAAATTCAACTGTTATAAGTAAAAAATAATTTAACTTAGGTTATTTAAATAATCAATGGATGAATTTTATTGAACCGGGGCCTAAATTAACCGGTTTTGCATTGGCTACAAAACAGAAACTTGAAAAAAAATTATTTTACTTCTTTCTTTTTGTTAGTTTAAAAAAACCAGGAATTTAACGATTCTTTGACGGATTAGTTACTTTCAAACAATGTTCTCTTTATTTATTTTTGGACGAATCTCAGAGGTATAGGTGTAAATGTAGGTATTATTACGGTTTTTTTTTTAAAGGTTAGCTTTAAAGGTCTATAGTAGAAAAACAGTGTCTAATCGGTGTAATCATTTAAAAAAAATCAAAGTCTGGTATAAAAACTACTGAAATTAATTTTTATTAAAGTGTCAACTCCTGGGTATTTAGTGAAAAACAGGTTTGGAAGTTGAATTTCGGATGCTGCTATTATTGCGGGTGTGTATGTATTATTGTGCTGGTATTATTGCGGGCCGTTTTAGTGCTGAATCTAATGGGGATCCACAATAATACCAACATCGTGAGATAGGTTATGTGTACACCAGTTATTGCGGTGTGATACTTTGGCAAGCATAAGTAAATATGTAAATGTTGTTTTAAGATTGAAATACTGATTAATTATATACTTGATAATATTGTTAATGATTGCAAGTATTTATTCACTATAAAATGTGACGAGGCAAATTACCAGCCCCACGACGTGGGAACGTCCCGAGTACCTCGCACTAAAAAATCAACCCATACGTACTAACACACTAAAAACGACGACAACGACCAACGACGAAAAAAACAACGAAAACGCAGCCAACAGCACAACGACGGAATACTCACGACTACGACACTCTAACGATGACGACCCATACGAACAACAACTCCAATGACGACACTGCTTGGCTCCGCTCCGCTCGGCCTGTAGACTCTGCTCCCAGAGGAGATTCCGCCGCGGGCTGTCCGTCGGGATCGGACAGCTCCCGAAAAAGGAAACGGCCGCAATGAAAACACGAATGCAGAATTTCTCTCAATACCACGTTCGATTTTATTCTCACTTACACATATGGACACACAAAGGTCTGGCGCTGTATCTATCGCCAAGTCGCCACGCTCGAAAGCGGATATACACCTACGCTGTTACGCCGCGCCGGCACTGTTTTTCGCTACGCACGAGTGCGCACCGACTACATCCACCCAAATGCCACATCTATACTCTTTCGCGACTCAACCTTCATCAACACCCGCATACCTGTACATTTACTCACCTCCAATCCAACAACACGCTTATACAATACACATCGAATTCTTCTAACAAACACCTACACATACATTTACGCACCCCGAATCCCACAAAACGCTTATACCACACTCATTGAGTTCTCAACACCCGCATACATACACACCCACTATCACAACATCGAACTCGAGGTAACTACGACGCAGCTCTTCTACGAGAACAACACTTGACAGCACAGCCCCCAGGGGTCACGCACACGAGCTCACTTCACGCGGACAAGTACACACACTGGATACACACACTCTCAACGAAATCCTACCGCAACGTATATAGACGGCTCGCAGGCCGTCTGCCGAGATTCGAACGCGCTCGTACGTGGTCCTACACGGGAAAAAAGTTGGCTGCTACGCTCACCCAAAATCCCCCTATCGGTGGACTGCTCACCCAAACCGAGAGAGCAGTCGAACCAAAGCTTGGGCGAGCCGCTAGAGGAATTTTGGGTGAGCGTAGCACCCAACTTTTTTCCAGTGTACCGCAACGGCCCGTCGGCCACACGCCGACTACCGAAGTTCAGACTCACACACTCTGATGTCCTACCGCAACGTATAGACAGCCTCGATGCCTTCTTCCAGAGACTCGGACCCGCACAAACACTCATGGAAACGCTTACAAAGTCCTACCATAATGGTCCGCCGGCCACGCGCCGACAGCCAAAAGTCTCGGACTGAAGAAAAGAAGAAGAAACACACACACACTACAATCCTCGAAAATCCGCGTTTCCTGAACTCGCCCGCGCTTCCCGGCGACTGCGCTCGCCTCATGCTCTCTCTCTCTCTCTCGACCTGGACGTCAACCCCCTTAGTACGATGCCAAGTTCCCGAACCCGCTGCACACGCACACGCACATGCCCCCACACATACCATCGATTCTCTCTCTTACTCTCGCTCTCTCTCTCTCTCTCTCTCTCTCTCATTCAACGAACGCGATCACTCATCAGTCAGAAAAATCCACAGCATCCCCGAGATTCACAACACACACACCTAGCATACTCAACACGATTTCCACGGACCCCTCCCCTAGCGCACACTTCCTCCTCACAGCATAACAAAAAGGAATCTCTCGAACGACTCGGCTCTCGCAACACACAGGCCTACTCCGTTGCTCGACTCAACGTTTCTTGGTCGCCACCTACCTGCCTTGCGCACACCTACACACGCACACGCACGCAACTTCTCGCAATCTCGGCACTGGCTACTTACGCGTGCTACCACCTGAAAACGAGCCCCGTCCTCGGCAACCTCGCACCTCGTACCTCCGGCTCGCTTCCTGGCTCGACTGTCACCCGGACCCTTCGTGCCCCTCGAACGGCCGCTGGATCTCGGCAGCTGACGGCAGGTGTCAGTCAGCGGCAATCGTGGGCAGCTGGACGACGGACGGCAGCGGAAGACAAGATGGCGATGCAGCAGGGCAGTGGAAAAGGCCGATGTCGCAGGAACTTGCTCCTCGCAGTTTGGCAGCCAGTGGGGAAGTCCCCAGACGAGCTGGCCGGCTGGCTCGCGTAGGTTCGGCGGTCGCTCGGTGTCGCTTCTGTCTCTCTCTCTCTCTCTTTCTCCTACTCCTACTCTACGCCGCTCGCGTTCGACTCGATCTCATCTCACTCACACACATGCGCACACACACTCGTACTTATACTCATCCCGGCGCTATACAATCAATAAGACACAGTATATTAGCACTAGAAATTACAAATAATATCTGCAAAATACACTTTAAGACATTCAGCAGTTCTAGGTAAAAATGTATATGTATCAATAATCACACGCGGGGAATTTGAACGCTTAATTTAATGAAGTCTTTTACTTAATTTCACTTGCTAAAATCACCGTCGAACTTCTTTTACACTCTCGCATAAAACAATAAACACAGAAACACACAAATAATCAATAAAATAAATTGCAAAATAAAAAAAAGTTTGCTAAGTGCGATTCTGGCGCTCATGGATAAAAAGACAAAAATGACCTCGTCATAAACAAATTACTCGAATTAAAATACAGGCATTATTTGAGAGTTCCGCAATAATTGGTACAACCACACTTACTACTAAATACACCTTTTTTTATCCATGGTTAACCAAAATGAATTATTTGCGAATTCCTGTTGAAATCGTCTAATTCTACAGGCCTAAATAGAGTCAAATAAGAAATTGAAATTGACAAATACTGTCTGGAAGGGATTTTTTATTTAAAATTTTAACAAGTTATAATAAACTTTGAGTATTTGGTAATTCATAGTTTATGGTGGTTTATGGAGTGACATTGAGTACTTTATTTATTTTAAAAAGATTAAATTATATTTCCAGTTATTGACAGTTGTTACTTTTGTGCAGTATTCCGATATTTTTACGATGGATTCCACATTTTAAATTACAGATATACCCATGGTATTACCTCAAAAGTAAAATGGATCTAGAAAGTGTCCTGCATATCAACAATATTAACTACAATTTTATAATTTTAATTCATAAACGTTGAACCATATTAATTTTCTTTTTAATTGCCGAAATGTTACACTATTTTTTTTGTCCATTTCAGTCCCAGGTGTTAAAGAAATCAACCAGATGGGGTAGCGGGGGTTTAAAGGGGGTCCAGGGGGGTCCAAGAGAGGATCCAGATAGAACCAGTATGGGTAAGGGTGGTCAAATTTATTTCGATATATAAGGTGAAATAACGTATAAATTATCGTATTTCGTAAGGCACGGCTGTGGCATGGGCGGCCGGGGAGCTACCAGTCAAATCATTACGAATATTTAATGTAGAAAGATATATCAGCTAGATTTTTATCTATACGACGATTTATCCAAGGTGCTACTTTTTAATATTAAAATTAAAAATGATTTAATAATTATGTCAAACTTGTAAATATCTTTTTAAGTTGTAGTTGTACTAAATAATTTCTTAAGATAATGGTTTGGTTACCAAGTGATTAAAACTTAAAATCTAGAGCTTATTTATAACTTCTACAAAATGAAAAAGTATACTAATTCAGTTATTTTATTTTAAATATCTGATACTTTCTTTTATATTTATAACAATTAAAAAATGTTCACAGTACCTTCGAACTACGGCGCTAAATCAATTTTTTCAAACTATACGTAAATTTGTCAAAAATAGGGTTGAAAAAGTATAATTTAATGATAAAATAGGATTGTTACACAAAAAAAAAGTTATTAATTGAAAGATAAAATATTTAAACCGTCGTCCTTGCCTGATGCTCTACGTACTGCGAGAAGACGAAAATTCCTTATCTATGTAATAGTATAGTTTGTACCTAGGACGCGGAGTTCAATACGCGCGCCCAAAAGGCGCGGTTTTTGTATGTTTATGCCTAGTTTGATAACAAAATTTTTTGCACTATAAGCGCAAAGTAATTACAAGGCAAAAAACACTTCACTGAAAGAGCGAAAAAATTTGATTTTTTCATGGATATATCGACGCCTTACTCAAAGACTAGCTCAACTCAAACTATTACGAAAATGAGCTCAGCTCCCAGGGTTGGACGAAAATCAGCGCAGCACGGGTGGAACGACAAAGAAAAGCCCAGTTTGCCAAGCTATATCGAATAATAACACAGGAAGATGCACTGACTTTAAGACTAGGACAGCTAGCGATTCTGCGTCAAAGAAAAACACAGCCTGCCAAGCTGTCTAGCTGTCTCAAAGAAAAGCACAGCCTGTTAATCTACGTCAAAGAATATAACAAGGACATGTGCTCACTCGAAGACTAATATAGTCAGTCGAGCTGCGTCGAAGAAGAGCACAGCCAGTCTATCTACGTCAAAGAATATCACAGGGACATGTGCTCCCACGAATACTAGTTCAGCTGCAGACATTACGACAAGGTATAGCACAGTTATCTAACTTAGAAATAAACAAAAGCACAGCCTTTATTTTTATTCATACAATGACTCAATATAGACAATAGAAACAGACAAGTCTATACTTTGTTATTCTAGCTATTTATTCCTTTTATTAGTCCATGATGGTTTATTAGAACAGGCCAGAAAAAGCCATATTTCCTGATTAGTTTTTTTTTCTATTTCATCTGTATTTAATATAAAGAAAATAATTTCTATTAAAATTATTATTGTGAACAAATCATTTATTTCACATTAAAAAAAAATTTAAATTCATTTTATTGAAAAATGAAGATGTGTATGTATTTTTTGTTTATTTTATTTACAGAGTCATTATTTGGCGACAATAGAGCTCTCTCGCATAAACACTCTTCATTATTAATATGACTGTAAATTTAGAAATATTTTTTGTATGAGTGGCTCTCCTGACTAAATTGGATTGCAAAATTTATTTGCTAAAGTAATTTTGCCTTCTTTGTATGTTTGTAAACGACCCTTTCCAATTTGTAGCTCCAATATTCAATTTTAGGATGTACTTGCTTACTTTTAGAAATTTATTTTTCAATCCAATTCAGTCAGAAGAGTAGCTCATACAAAAAGTATTTCTAAATTAACATAGTAATATTAATAATAAATTGTGATTATGCAATAGAGAGCTATATTGTCGCCAAAGAATGACTCTGTAAATATAATAAACAAAAAAACATTAAAAAGCGTAATCGGTGAAACAAAGGTTTATACGTTAATGGATACCGCAATTGCAAGTGATAGCACTACATATATCCCGTAGCCTTTGTAAACTCACGTGATTTTTTTTTTTTTTTTTTTAGCGGGAAGGAGAATATCTTCTAAAGATTTTTTTTTTAGCGGGAAGGAGAATATCTTCTAAAGACGCCTCTATTGTAGACGAAGCTACTGCAGGGGAGAGTACCGGATTCATCCTGGCTTATACTGTAATAACAACGTGATGCTAGTAATCACGGGCGCCTACCGACTGAAACCATCTACTCCGAGAGAGAGAGAGAGAGAGAGAGAGAGAGAGAGAGAGAGAGAGAGAGAGAGAGAGCCAGCACGTCGGACTATTACTCTGATATAGGAGTTGAAACAGGAAAGAAGAGATAGAAGCGGAGAAACAGTGAAAAGTTGAGAAATTAATGGCGAAGTTCGATGACCGACCAAAAGAGATGTCTATTAGGCAAGCATAGCCACATCATAAGGCCACAAAACTGAAAATACTATAATTTGTTGCTAATTTGTTGCTAATTTTTTGCCCAAGAGCCGATTTTGTTGCTCTTGCCGTTTCCGAGAAACAATCGATATGCTGGCTTGATATTAAGCTAGCATAGCCACTACCGATATTTCCAAAACTAATAATATTTTCAAATGTGTTTGGGAACCAGAATTTGTTGCTAATTTGTTGCTTTAAGAATATGCTTTGAAATCCGGGCTAGACCGGATGCCT
>JAPYYV010014093.1:0-15512 GCA_030522625.1 Copidosoma aretas
TTATGAATTTTTGAAAAATAGGCTTTTATCGATAAATCATCAAATTCACGAATTTTCGATCTTGTTTATTTTTCAAAATATCGAAAATAAAAAAAAATCATCTTACACATATCTCTTTTTTTTCGATATAGAACCCGTAAAAAAAATTTCAGTTAAATCTAAAATGTGTCGGTCAATTTTTGTCCAAATCTGTTCGGTTTGTAAAAGAATGTCCCATATATATATATATATATATATATATATACATATAATAATTAAGGTTGTAGTCTTGACAAAATTCTCCTAGACTTTTTTGTTGATTGACATACTACTTTTTTTGATTTTTGCATAACATGCCTAATTGTTGTCTCCTAACAAATTTTTTAAATAATTCTTTTACGGCTATTTATTTTCTCCCGAACCCATTTTTATTAGTTTAAATTTTTCAATCGCTTTCCAAAACTCACTCAAATTTTTGCTTTCCGCTACGTTGTTTAGTTTTTTGTCGGCTTTCTTAATTTTTCAATCTCCAAAAATTTCTTTTAACATTTCTTTGTCAGTGTTTATTTCAATTTTAGTACTCTCATTTATTTTAGACTATTCTTTGAGTTGACTTGTAATCTTTTTTTCTGCTTCATTTTTCTAAAATCCTGTTCCTATATTTTAAAATTTAAAAATTTTAGTGATCTAAGTTCCTCTATTACCTCTGTTATTACATCAGGTAACCAGTCCCATTTTCTATTTCATCCAAATATTTTTTTTTAATCTCTTTTATTATTTTTGAATACTCATATTTTCTGTTTAGTTACATATTTTCTTATAATGCCCTGCATTTGTTCATTCTTTCCTTCTTCTTATATTTCCTGCGAATTCAAAGGTCACCGGTAAATGATAAGACTTACTTCTAGTTACGACTTAAAAATTTAACAGCACCATAGCCTTTTGTATTTACCTCTAATACAAAATTAGAAGCAATCTCTCCTCTTCTCCCATATAACTTATTTACAGACGCTTATACTGTTATGCTTGCTTATTAATTTAGAAAAATTTTTGCTGGTTTTTGTTATCTGAAAATATTCTAGGTCAAAAAATTTGGGTAAAATATAAAAATCAGTTATCAGCAGATTTTTTGACTAATCAAGAAAATCGTGCTCTTTATGTTTTAAATAAGATTTTTATATTAGAAGAAAAAACATGTGAACATTGCAATTTACCAAAACCAGAACACATTAATTTACAGGAAAATGATAATAAGGACAAAATTTTCTATAATAAACGAATGTTCACAGATTTATACAATAAATTAAATAGTGATTATTAAAAACTCGTCTTTTCGACCATATGTAGTTCTATAAATTAAGTCTACTTCATAGATCGACCTAAAGGATAAGGAAAGACTTTTATATACAAAAAATTGATTTATTATTTTATTTCCATTGATAAAAAAATACTGTTTATGACTTGGACAGGTATTGCTTCCATACTGCTTCCAAAAGGTATGACAAGTCATCGAATATTTTGATTGCCATTAGATTTACAAAACATTGAAAGCGCATTTTTAGAATTTAGATCTGATTAAAAAAAGTTACAAGAAGCAGATTCAACAATTTGGGATGAAGCATCAATGATTTAAAAAGAAGCTCACGGGTTGCATGTGGGGCGGCCCCTCAATAAATGTGGGGCGACTGCAGGATGGCGTGGGTCGGCATGGGTCGGTGCGGGCAGGATTTTGTTTTTTCTTTAATTCAAAATTATAAGAGAAATTCGAATAATATCCCCTTAATTCGTGGGGCAGCTGCGGGACGGCTGCGGAACGGTCGCGGGTCGGCATGGGTCGGCGCGGGGTGGAAAAACCTCCCCACCTCACCTTACGCCTATATATATACATAGGATGATATACTGACAGAGTTGGCAGGTCATGTGAGTACTCTTATGCTCAACTCAAATTCATATGTGTCCCAACCACCAAAAAAAAGGGTACTATTTATGCTTTGATCAAATAACTACTTCATGTTTTAAATATTCAAGTTAAAACCGTACTTTTTCATACCACATATTTTGTTGAGTCAGGTATTTAGTTTGAGATTGACGAGCCTCAAGTCTCACGGCTTAAGTAAGATTTCAAAGTGACTTGATCAAGGCATGACCGAACATTTTCAATTTAATACACCTCAAGATTTTATCCAGAAATCTCATTAAGAAGTTCACGGTTAAGTAATTATGTCGTTAAATAATTAATTTAGTACTGATTCTACTTACTTCTTTCTGTCGTTGGAACAATTCACTTTGGAACAAGAAACAAATTTTGAAAAAAATGGTTAATTTCAATAACCATGGCTTTGACAAGGAAATATTGCTAAGTAATAGGATTATTTTTTAGCAACTTGTTAAAAGGCAAATAAATTGCCAAAAAACTTTAGAGTAGTTGTGGATTTTTGAAAAAATATGAATAGACTAGATGACTTATACTAGCGTAAAAGGAAATAAGTGTTTGACAGGTAAGACGGTGCTGTAGCTGACTGTGAGGCTGCACAGAAAACCAGCAGGTATCAGTCGGTTTTCACAATGCACTGTATCCAAAAAAACGTCATATCGACGGTTTAGTTAAATAAAGAGCCAACTTAGATTTGTGGTTAAAGAAAGAGCCAACTCAGATTCGGGTTGAAAAAGCAGTCAACTCAGATTCGGGTTCAAGAAGCAGCCAACTTGAAACAAATTTTTTTTCATTAAGTTTTTTAGTGGCAGCACTGCTATTCTATACACAATATAGATATAATTATAGCTCTTAAATGTGACCGGCAAGCTTGAGAGAAATTTATAAATACGCTATATGGGCAAAACCACAAAAACCCAGTAACATAAATACCAAGCTTTTTAACCCAGTAATCCGGGAGACATCGAGTAAATAATATATTGAGAAAATAAATTAATATAAAAATAATACTATAATCTGAATCCTAAGCTTTTTAACGTAGTAAAGGGGCCACCTTAAGAATATAGAGTTCCTTTTACGTATTGATTACAATTCTCCGAATTTTCTGGATCATTTTCATCGTTGTCATACTGCTGGATAGAATCGTCATTTTCAATACTGTTAGACCCATAATTTTCAGGCATAATAGATAAGCTAATTTTAAAAAAACTCTGGCCCCTATCAGCAATGGCTTTAATAACAACTTTCCCTATTGGTTTTGTATTTTAAATAAATTTTTCAAGAAGTTCTTCAGCATTGGCGTGAACAACAGGTCGTAGTTGTTTTTCCGTAGCATTATCGCAATAAAATTTATAGACACCTGTCTTGTATTCATCTTTCAACAAACTAGATTTTTCAGACATATGCTCTTGACAATCTTTAGGAACAGACATTCATTCAACATTACACCTTAAATGATTAGTAATTTTTTCCATTTGATTATGTGAAGCTCCAAGGTTGATTCGAATATTATCTAAATTACCTTCAACAAATACAAGGTTTTTTCTTTTCCGTTTTATTCACTGTGATCCTCGTATTTCGTTCAACAGTACTCAATATCTACACATTTTTCAGGTACATTAGGATTAGAATTAATAAATTTTTTTATTACACGTGTCACAATTTGCTGTTGGATTTTTCAGGCATTTTTTCAACAATTTCCATCACTTTCTTCTTAACATTTCTACAAACATGAGTCTTACCTCTACCAATTTCTTGGAAACGTTTAGTACATAATTTAATGGTATAAGCAGAATCGCTTTTTTGTTTTGACAAAAGCTGCTCTGATATTCGTGATTCATGAAATCCTACAGAAATATCAATTTTTTTATTTATATCTATAAATTTTTCTTTACTTAACTCCATTTTCAAATGTCCGTCAAATTTAGCAGGCAAGCATATATAACAATTACAGACACCATTATTCAAACGAGTCTCTCGCTAATACTAATCCTTCATAATTAAGCATAGTTGGTAGTTGTCTATTAAAAATTTCCTTTTCAAAATCAAAAAGTGTTAAATAACAAGATCGACACAAGCTCAAAGAATAATTATGATCATTTAAATCGAAATCCTTTGATATAAACTTTTTTATAAGGTCTTCAATAGATTTGCTTATCAGGAATTTTTCTGGTTTTATTTTACCAAAAATAATTTTTGTATCATATGGTCAACAAATTTTTATCCTATTATCATTATGAGAACATAGAGAAGTCATTTTAAAAATATTCTTCCATCAATCACAATACAACTCGAACAGACTGAATTTCTTTAGCAAAGTCAAGGAAATTTCGAATACTAGCCGTTGTGACGTAGTGGCTGGACCTCTGGTATGGATATGAAACTTTGGCATGCTTTTTTCTATTACAAGTTCGTAATTGCCACCTAGCGCTTTAAAAAACTACGAAATGATGTAATATATCATAAATTTAATTTATAAAATACAAACTTTGTAACAATTGGCTTAAGCGTTTTAATATATGTTGCATAAACCAAAAAACTGAGAAATCGGCATTATTACATAAGCTTATAGATAAAAAAATGATGATCTATTTAAAAAAAAAAAAAAAACAAGATTGTCAATAATAAATTAAGAATATCTACTAAACTACCTAATATTGGAATCAAGGGGTCGATTGCATATGTGTTCTTAAGTATTCTACTCTGATTTATATGAGAGTGCATGGTATAAATAAAAAAACTTCCGTAACTTGGGAAACTAATCAGCTAGAATTTTTAATTTTACATTTTTTTAATCTTCAGACAATACAGAAACTTTCTGCGTTAGCCGAATTGAGCCCCATTTTGGTTCTACTTTTCTTTACTTCAGGACATCGATCAAGTACGTGAAGCTTAGATTTGAAATATAAACTCTATCTTCTTCGAAACGTTGAATATACTATTAATAATAATATGCAATAACTAACTCTAAGAATACCTTCTTTTTAAGATACAGGAGAAATAATTCTCTCAACTATTTAACAACAGATAACAGACTTACCATCGATCTATCTAGATTAAAGTGAAAAATTCTGATTTATAAAATTTGCGATGTATACATACACTTAAAATGAAAAAAAAATTGATTAGATTCAGAAACAAGTAGTACAAATCCTCACAAATCATACGTTTATTGATAGTTTATTTCATATGTCTTATCACAATAAACAACAATTTATTACTAAATTGAAAAATTCGTACAATAATAAATTTAGTAGATTAGTATGGAAACATCATAATGAAACAGACAACAGAGTTAATGACCAATTCCTGGAAAACTTTACTGATATACAAAATCCTTAATAATACTATAGACACAATAGCCTTAGGTTCAAACCATAATTTTAAATGAATTCGTATTGACAAGAATATAATGAGTGACCTCATCACAAATTGAGAGTACAATCATAAAAAATTAAATGTCTGCGATTCCGTTAAATGATGAACGGTCAAAGACAGTTTGGCTTTTTAATTGAACCCTCAAAGAACTCTCATGTAACACACAAAAAAAAGTTTTTATCAATATTATAAGGGGCTGCCAATAAAAAAAAAGGATATTAACATTATTTTAACTAATACTGATGAACGCAAAAAGACTGTATGTACATGTAAAAATAAGTATACAAGTTCAAAAATCAGTTGAAAGCTCTTAAGGAGGTTCGAGAGTATCATTCAGTGAGGCGAGGAACGGGGAGTCCCCTCGGCCCGCGCAGCTTGGCCCCCTTTACCGCGCACCCCCTTTTGCACCCTACGAACTCAATATTTTGCTTACATTTAGCAGTGACACTGTTTAAAACTCACTATTACACTATTACATGACTTAAAATTTTACTCACTGAATCTTGAAATAATACTTCGTTTGTAGGTATGGTTTTTTTAATATCTTTGCACTTTCCAAAACTGTTTGTCCATGTAAACGACAAATCGAGGCTACGTTCCATAAGAGCCTATGTTATCACACTCATTTTCTTTTGTATTATTCTTTTCAAAATGACCTATAACAAATATTGAAAAAATTCATATAAGTTCTACGTATTCCAGACTATCAAAAAAAATCAATATCATTGTGATCTCTGCCCCCCTTAACACATACATCCCAATAAAAACTACTCTGATTCTTAAAATAAAATCGAATACACGTTTTATCCTCACAAAATGTAAACGTCATAATTATACGCACGATAAATTTTATAATAATAGTTTCACACAAACAAACACTACTCTGGCTAAGTGTTATTGTTTACCGAAAATTCCTGATGTTAACGTTTCTATCAGGCTAATTATTTCCACAGTTAGTAGTCCTACTTATTTTCTGGTGGATATTATATATCACAAAGTTGAAAATTGTATCCTAACACGAAAAATATATATTTATGACAGTTTTTATTCGATTAACTAGATGGAAAATATCAATATTCCTGAAGATTCAACTTTATTGCCTTTAAACGTTATACTTTTATTCACATGCATACTTTGCGATGTGACTCTTAATAGAATTCTTAGATGCCTTTTGATAAGATCAGAGGATGCATAAAGTTTCTTTTTATTGATACATATTTTATTTTATCCAAAATATTTACAAAGAAATTTTAGGTACCCCTCCTGGGCTGGAACCTGCTTCTTTTTCATTCGCTAACATAGTTACGAAGGACCAGGAGACTGACTGCTTACTGAAACTTTAAACTTTACACTCCATCAAACCTCTCTTTCATTATTAGTACGTTGACGACAGGCTCATTTTCATTTAATGGAGCATACCATCACGATTCCAGAAGTGTTTAATAACAAATATAAAAATATTAAATTCATACATGAGCCTCCTAATAACAATATGCATTGAAAATAACAAAATCATACCTAATTGTTTTTCTGAGCAGTCCTTATCAGGTCGTTTTCTTAATCATAGCTCTTTTTATTCTCAGTTTTCCTCTTATTAAAAGAATATAGTATACAATAAAGTATATAAAGCTATTCTCCTGCCTAATAAGAAGCATCATAAAGATAATTTGAAACTTGTTAAGTGACTACTCCAGATTAATTGTTACCCAACATAATTTCATAAACGGTTAATTATACAGAGATTCCTCATGCACAAAATAAAAAATAACGATGAAAATACTGTTCCTAATAGTGCAGACAACAATATTACAAATAATTCAAGACCTTTTTCCAACAGGTTTATTACATTTGTAAATATTTCGTTTATCAATTAAAATATTTTTCGATAAGATACTTGCCATTCTAAAAAATACAAGAAAAAAACATTCGTCAAGGATGATAACTGTATGTAAACGTTGACGATCATATTTATTTGATCGAGCTGATTGGCAGAATTTTTTTAAATTAACAAACTAATAGTGTTTTATAAAATGACATCAATAAATTTAAAAAGATTGAGAACTAATGGGGCCCCCATCGAAGCAGCAGCAACATCACATTAAGATACAGACGGTGACTTGAACTGTGGCACTATAGCTGAGCAAATTGGAACCAGAGTTGTGTCTTACTAGTGTACCACGCATGCTCCAGTCCTAGGGAGCTGAGTTCGCGCCACGCAACCAGCTCAACTAGCGTGCCAGTATGGCCTAACTGACGCTTCTACCAGCTCAGATTGTCCGCTGAATATACTAGCAGCTACTTACACCTTCCTTGGCACTATAGATGAGTCAAATTTGTTTCCATTGCATATTTTAAAAGTAATACTTGGAGTAAAGTCAAGTCTGAAAATTGCTAAAATACCAATAAATGATAAGAAAGTCAATTCAAATGCAAAAATTGTTTGAAAATGGTCGAATTATGATGTTACGCTGCCAATTTTAAAGTTGAGACTTATCTTACAGGGTAAGTAAGATACGCTGAAATAAAAATATAATGGGTTTTGAACGAAAAAGAGATGTCCCTTGGCAAAAGAGAAAAAAGTAAATGATTTTTTGGCAAGTTTATGCTATTATATATATTCATATGGATCTTTACATCTAATATAATTATTTTTATATATTTTTATAATTTTAACAAGAATATTCTTATAAGCATCAATTATTATCTCGTTTTAAAAACTTGATAATCACATATCCGTTTTCATTCATAAATAAAAACTCACACAATAAAGCTTACTCAACGCTTTTACGTTTGCAATTGAAAACCATGAGTTACTTCTTATTTTGAAAATATATTCGATAAGACTCTCGGTATGTATTTTACTGAATTTCTTGAAAATTGTAAGCATTTCGATATTTTAAAGGAGAGGGATATATATTTTGCAACCACTGTCCAACAAAGAAGTTCTTCTTGCTGCGTAAAGAAACGTCATTAAAATGTGGTAGGATAGACGGCAGGCCTTTAGAAAGGTAGAGTGAGCTCTAACGAGACGTACAGATGGACGCAAAAATAAGATATCTTTATAATTATGCGAAAATCTTTCAAACAGATACATAGTTTGTTAGTGATTTGTGGACAGAATCCCAAAGATAGTAAAAAGCGCGGAGGAGAATTCCTTGATCTAGCTTGAAACTTATTTATCATCATTTATTGAGGTATGAATATTCATTCATAGATAAAAAAAATAGTATCGAATTACTTTAGCTAATTCTGTAATTATTTTTTAAAGTTTACCTTAGTTCCTTTGAGATTAGGACTGTTTATTGATCATTGTAAGTAGTCAATAATACTTATGATTTTCAGTTACGTACAATAACACTTTTATTTAATTTTTGTGTAATTTTATATTAATTCTATTCGTTATTAAATAAGATCATTTTTTTTCATGACGATATATTACCAATACATATCATCAGCATGAATGTAAGACACAAATAAGTACTCGCAAGATTTTATTACTTTGGAACACAATTCCAACAAAACATAAATCTGAAGTTACATGAAAGCATATGGATACAGTACTACATATTCTCCTTCACAACGAAGAATATACCGGATAGCTAACTTAAATCATTATTCTTTGTGGGAATAGGAGGACCTTCACAAGTCCTTGTTGGTATTGGTGGTGGTAAACTGATAGCTAATTCTGGTGCAGGAATTTCCCGTTGCGGTGGAGAGACATGTCGTAATGGTACTGGAGGAGGATTAAAGTCAGTAAATTTAAAAGCCTCTTCATGATTTAAATATTTTGATGTTACAGTAAAAGTAGGGTTGTTAACATCTTCTTCATCCGGATCACAAGTAACAGTAGATTCTTGTTTATTGAGACTCCTTATTCTTGTAATATTCATGGGAGGTGGTGGTCTGCCGGGAGGGCTTGGTCTTGGTGGTAATGGTTTGTTACATACTTTAACTTTAGGAGATGTATCAGAAATATATGGAATTTCTGATACTTGAAGATTCTTCAGAATATCTTCTTTTGTAAGTTTTTCCTTTGCTAAAACGTCATTTGATTTAAAAATATCCATTTCTTTTTCAATGCATATGATCCAATCTGGTGTCTTCAATCTTATTTGCAAATTGCGTTCCAAGACGTTAAATGATCCCCTTTTAACAGCAGCTAAGGCTCCTTGACCATCCCTAAAGGTTATCCATATATTATCATTGACAAACCTTATCAGGATTATTTTTCCAAATCCAGAAAGGTAATGTACGAGAGATTCAATAAGATCTTTATCGAATATGTTCACGCTGTCACTAATATTTCCCTGTAGGCTTATTATAACTGTTCCATCTAACGGTCCCAAATCCTCAATTACCTTTTTATATGTGCTGTGACGCTTTACTTCATCAACACAGTGAATATCAACTTCAATTACGGCAGTCACGGGTCTGTGATCACTTTGTTTTAATTCTCCTCTTAAGTAATAAATCAGATTACCAGGATTCCATTCGACATCAGAATCTGTAAAAAAAATGTTAATGAGGCTCAATATAATTAAAATAGAAATAACTTACCATTATCATAAACTGTATTTCGACGTTTCCATAAGATTCGGTCAGTCCAGGCAGGTTGACGACATTTTTCGCTTGTATCATAATCGTTTGAAAAAAGATCATACTTATATGTTGGCAGAAAAGTAATCGGACCTTCCAAATAGTTTTCAAAGATATTCCCTTGCTGTTGTTGAATCTTTAGAAAAAACAAAAGTAGAAAAAAGTTATCAAAATTATTTTTTACATGAATGAAAAAAACGTTGATTGAATTTCAAAGCTTATCATACGATATAGCGTTCAATAAAAAATATTATATGTACACATATTTATGTATTTAAATGCCTGTTTACTATAAGTATATCACAAGTTTAAAAGATACATCTATGTTTTTCCATTTTTGCGGGTTAAAGAATACTTTCGTATCTAATATTTACAGAAAAAGTTATTTCTTTAAGGTCGTAGTAAAGATGTGGGGAAAATTCTATAAAATTTCGAGCCAAAAAAGTGAATAAATTTTAGGGTGCAATAGGCACAAAAAAATTGGTAAATATTAAATGACCTTAAGCTTCTATGTACGTTGTAAATAAATTGATCGTCCAGGGCAAATAGTTGTGTGAGTTACATTTTACTTACAACTTTTTGTCAATAGGTACATGCTATATTAGGAATAACAAAAACAAGCGCCACAACAAATATTTGTATGAAAGATACGGATACGATTGTAAAAATACATGAGTGCAGAATTCCTCGCACACACTGTCAGGGAGTTTTTCTAACGTACCAGACAACTTGAACATGGGTAAAACAGTAAAAGCGCTAGCATTGGTATGTTTGTTAATATAGATATAGATAGTCATGCACGAGCTCACACGTGAGCCAGAAGTACGATGTTCTAAGCTCAAAGGTACATTTATATGTGGTTATATGTATAATTAAAACCACAGGAATTAAAAACCCTTCATAGTTATGATTAAAATTATAAATATTTCCTTTTTCATCAATATTGTGATAAATAAAAAGTATATCGAGTATTTTAGAGATTAAATTTTTGGTATATCATGTATCTTTGTGTAAATTTAGGATGAGCGGTGTAATTACTTAGAGCTTGAAAGTTAAGCTTGATGTTATCTCTTTTCATGCATTTAATGAAGTCATCGACATAGAAAAAGGAAGATATTGGTGAACCCGTACACTGTCAGAAGATCGCGAGATCTGCTGTGCGTGATGTAGCGGCAACGCAAGCCAGGTCCTTAGGGGCAGCTCGAAAATTTTGCATGCTGGTCGAACTGTAGTGCAGTTTTTCGAAATGTTTAGTTGTGTATAAATCTCTTTACGTTCTGTCAACTATTTCCAATGTTTTTTTTTAATCATCGTAGCTTCATCCTAAATAATTACAAAAACTTCTCTTAGTTCTGTTTTGTAAGATTCGGGTACTAAAAACGCACTCTCTCTATTTTTCAAGTATAATAAAAGTCGAAAATTTCTATGACTTGTCATCCCTTTTGGAAGAAATACTGATGCTATGCCAGTCCAAACCATTGACAAAATGTTATGTTGAAAAATAAATATATAACTCAATGTTTTCTTTCAATAAGTTTATCCTGACCCTCCAGGACCATCTATGAAGAAAATTTTATCATTTTGTTTGGAAATAATAATAAATAGTATCTTTCGATTATTATTTAAATTTAATTTCATTGACTCAAAAATTCTTTTACTAAAAGGTAATTCTTTATATGTATAAGTCTTTTTATTTTAAATTTGTGTTGGCATAGGTAATAAATAGCATTTATATGATTCATCTTCTGATTCTAAAATTTCGATAATATGTAAAAGAGCACAATTATCTTTTTCATCAACAAAAACTTCTGTAAAATAGTCTGTATATTCATTCCATATTTTATCACCTTTAATTCTCTCCAAAATTATAAAACACGTTAAAATTTATCTTAATCGATTAGAAAATATAGCAGTGATTGCTTCTGTGGAAATATCATCGATTTTGGGATCATGAGCATTAAACCCATTACAATTGCAGCGTCCTCGAACGTTTTATATGTTATTTCTTGATATGCTCTGATATCTTCAAAGGACGTTGAACAATTTACTTTATTTCAAATAAGTTTAAAAAAATGTCGTTTATGATCGTTTGAAGATACAATGCTCAATTTACCTATTGCGGTATTTTTTATTAAATTGTTTCTTTTTTCTCAAATTTTTAATTTGTTATTGAAAATGTAATATTCCCAAATGTTCACATATATTATGAAATTTGCATAATCATCATGTTTCTTTAATTCAAACAAAGCTTTTAGTTGTGTTTAGTAGTTTTTTATAACACTTTTAGCATTATTTTCTTGGAATATAAGTTTTTTTTGTTTTCAACATAAACAGCTAAATGTATAACTGTATAACTTCTACCACAAGTTGGAAATCTTTGTATGTATCTTCCTATACCATTAGTTACATGGTGGAAAGTAAGACTCAGCCCCCCCCTTCCTGCTTCACCCTGCTGCCCTCAGCTCCCTCTCAAATCATGTAATAAATCTTTAATTTTTACATGTTTTTTCACCCCAATATATTTAGGTTAGCTCCCTCCGCTACCACACGGCTCCTGTCACTCGACATTAGCTCCCCCGCCATCCACCCACCTTTGCAACCCTACCAATATCCTATCAGCGTTTCAGTTCATTAGCGTAGTTATACGTTTTTTTTAACACGATTCTTAACCTCAATATGGTTAAGTCAGCTCTCGTTGCTCCTTCTCCATTATCTCGGACGATACTATATTCTTAACGCAATTACAGTTGTTTTACATTCCTTAATACAATCTATCAACACTCTTACATTACCTTTATCTGTTATTCTTTTATCTTTGATAAAAAAATATTTTTAATTTTTATTTCTAAAAGAAACTATGTTTGAAGATGTAATATTTTTTACCTCAATAAGTCACAATATTATTAACAAATATATATTTTGATCATCATATATGTTGATTCAATTATACATGACATTTTAAGTCCATAATGACCTTCTCTTGCGTTGATTTGGAAAGTTTCTATCACACGCTCTATTTAGATTCCGAGTGGAAGAACAAGCAATCTTCCTTATGAACTAGAATTTATGATGAGTAAATTACTATCTGATGTATTGATGATGCAAGACATCTATTACTGTTTGATATTATTTTTATCATCGTTACAAATCATCATTGTTAGTCTGATGATCATACTTCTATAATATAAAAAATCTCTGGAACACAGAAAATTTACGACGACCACAGAAAATAAAAAAAATTTATATTATTTAATTAAAATCATTCAACTTATAAAACAAGAACAAATTCTATTTGCTTAATATTGTGGCATTATATGCCGTTTGAACTCCACTGATTTTTTAAAACTAGATAAAGCTGAAGTAAAACTAAAAAGTTAAATAAAACTAGAAGTAGAAGGCAAAGGCCAAATTGTGATAGCTGGCGATTTAGATAATAGGAAAAAATGAAAGCAAACATAAAAAGATACTGATATTTGTAATGGAAGAAAGTTAGAGAATAAATATCTAAGGAGTTAAGGTGGAAACCGTTAAAATAGCGCTGAAACATAGGATTAACAATGAAAAATAGGTATACAAGGGAAGTTCAGGAAGGGTAAATAATTTATACAGAACAAGTGGAGAAATTAGTCCTAATTTTGTATTGGACATAAAGTCAGAGGTCCATAGTGCTGTTAAAACTTTAAAAGTGGTAACTAAAAATGAGTCCAATCATCTGCAGATGACCTTAAAAATGGCAGGTAAAATTTTACGAGAAAGTTAGGAAGAAACAGAAGCAGAAGATCATAAGAAAATAGTCATATAGAAAGATAGTGGAAAAAATGAGTATTAAGAGTACAAAAGACAGGAGAGAGATACTCGGATCAAATAAATAGCCAAGATACAATGAATATTACAGGAAAATTAGACAGTTTACCTAATATAACTAGACAGGTAGCAGATCAACTAAGAATTATAGGATCAAAAGAGGGAAATGATTACAAAATTGATTAACAAGATTCTAGGATAATTTCACCGAGATGAAAGATTACAGGTAATCTCAATGAATAGACACAAAATACAAAAGAAAGTACACAAATTAAATTTAACACTGGTAGACAATTGTTAAAAAAATTATTAGAAATGAGAAAATTGGAGAACCCGAACAAAAACTAAGCACAGTAGCACTAAGATAAATTCAAGTAAGTTTTGGAAAGTTATTGGAAAATTTAAACCGAAAAACACAAGAATAGGAATTTTTAAAAAAAGCATAATTTTTAATATGGTACTACTGGCTTTATCCTCCTCAACGAGCATACCGAATAAGAATCCGACAAAATGAGGGAAAGAAGTTAAAGCAGGATATGATGAAGGAGATGGGGAAACGATAGGACTTATGAAAATGGCAACTAGAAAAATGAACCTAAAAAAATCAAAGAGAATTTCATAAGGGGCAGGGAGACTTTAATCAATCAGTAAATACAGACAAACTGGAAGAGGATTAAAAACTCGAAATTTTCGTAAATATTATAAATAAATAAAAGAAAAATCGGAAAAGAAGAAATATTGGAAAAAATAAAACTTATCAGAGGATTCGAAATAGCAATGGTGTAGACTAAGATGCAGAGATGTAAGAAGAACGATAGAGAAAAGGTTTAAGGCCTCTGACTGTAGGCTCTACAATGAAAAAAAAGAGAGCATAGAAAACATATAGTTATGTAAAGGGGCAGGAAAAAAGATGAAAAATGAAATAACAAGATCAGTCAGCAATATCGGATCAAAGGATAATAAAGAAACAGGTGAAAGGGAACAATGAAGAATGATAAAAGGGAGACTGGTAGATAATATATGTAAATGCAGAAGATCTTTTGAAAACTTGGCTAAATCAGGGACCGCAGAGTGAAGCCCAAACGTGGAATATTCTGTTATACGTTACAATTTTGAATATTTCACCTGTGTAAGAATTAATTTCTATAAGTGTTTATGTTAGTAAAAAATGCTGACATGATTTAATAATTACGTCATTTACGCCATACTTACGACACTTTACGGGTAAGCTCAGTTCGTTGCACTTCGGCACTACAAAATCAAAGAAATGTTACTCGCTCTGGTATCCTCTTTCTTTTGACATTAATAAAATTAGTGTATCTTTTTGCTTGTACATTTTACACTACTGACAGCTACGACATTTGGATTTGTGATTTTCATAAATGTTACGTTGCGCATAATAATAAATCTATATCATTTGTCATTAGCACTGGCATACAGAAAATACCTATAGTTTGTGTGCATGTATACATAGTATTTGTGTACATGTAAAATGTTTCAGTGGACATATGTATATATCCTACGATATATATATATATATATATATATATATATATATATATAGTGATAGGGACTAAAAATCTTCCGCCCTCCCTCACTCTCCCTTAAACAACGGGTGAATTTGTCATATTTTTACGTATTTTGAGTGATCGTCATTTGTTTGTGGCCCCCCTCAACCCCACCCCCTCACCATCTCTCTGGCCACCCCTCAAAAAATCGATTTTTTTCTCCGTGATTTCACGTAAAGATAATTTTTTAAATTTTTCGTTGCCCCCCCCCCCCCCCCCCCCCCCCCCCCCCCCCCCCCCCCCCCCCCCCCCCC
>JAPYYV010014094.1:0-21656 GCA_030522625.1 Copidosoma aretas
TAGCGGATAGCGAATGGGGGGGGGAAAGGCAATCAGTTTTTATTGCCTGCCGGTGACGGGTGTCTGATTCGTTTTACCAATGGCATCGATCGGCGCCCGCAGCCTCAGTGAAACGCACCCGGTGACTGTTTTGCCGGCTAGAAACACCCCGTCGCCGTTCTCGAGGACTACGTCGATGCGCTCGAGACCGTAGCTGAAAAATCATGTCCAACATTTTGTACACACCCGCGTATCTCAACAAAACACGCCTGTACCATCACTATACTCTGAAAATACGGACAGCGCACCTTTCAGGATCCGGCGCGGTTCTGCTGCTCGCGCTTTCGTCCATCGTCCCGCGACCTTGTGCGGCAGCTGGTGTTGTCGTCCTTCCTTTCCCCCGCACGGCGAGTCGAAAAGTATACTTAATATGTTTGGGTGGCACGAACGTTACGCGCGAGCTGACATGGGCGCACTATGCGCGCACCCGGGTGAGGATCGAGAAGACGAAACACTTTGTTGACGGCGAAAATCCAAAATTCAAGCGAGCCCGGGCGCAGGCGCCCAGACTGGCGACAGACTGGCGACAGCCAGGCGAGAGCCGGTGTCCAAGTACACGCGTTATACGTATATATGTATTGTACTGTAGGGGTGCTGATGCTGCTCTCTCTCTCTCTCTCTTTGCTCCGGACACTTATTATATCTCGCGTTATACTTGAATCGTGCGCTGGCCTCGTGCCTCATGGCCGTGTTGTTTTTCTTTAGCCTTGGACTGCTATGGGTTGACTCGCGTAACTTTATATTTTTTTTTTTTTTACGTTCCGGGGATGCGAATGATCCAGGTTATTTCCCATCGGGCGCGTCGTTGGCTTCAAATTGATCGATTAAAAAAACAACAAGTTGCCTCGGAGCGCCGGCTCGAATGTTTCATATTTCACGCATCCCGAGATAATCGTGCATATGTGTATGACAGAGCATGCACGCATATCATATCCTCCAATAACGCAAATTCTGCTCAAACACCGACATTGTTACAAACTCACACGTTATATGTAATTAAAGTGCTGCATTTAATTAGAATATGCTGATGATAAATCCAAAAATTAAATCCCGATCAAAGTCATTTCGCAGCTATGGAGCAAATGATGCCGCGCACGCGCTGTTCTGCGTTGGATTCCGTAAATATTATTATCGCAAGCTTCGTAGGATATCAAATTTTGTACAAATGAGGGACCTCAAAACTTTGGAAACGCCCGAGCTCCGCGAATCATTGAACTCGGAGAGCGCCAAGGCAGCGCGGAAGCGCCGTGTTACGAACTTGGGGGGTCCGAGACCCCCATCCTTCAATTTTTCTTGGAAGACTCTCAGCTCCATGAACATACAGAGCTACTTATGCGGCTCCGATAGGATAAGGTACTCGGTACATACATGGCACACAAGACACATACACGACAGCACGCACGCACAACATTTTCTTTCGCGTATAATACAATGTGCACGGCACGATTAAAACATTCGCTCGGAGCGATGGCTGGGCTGAGAGGAATCGAATGATCGAGAGAGTAATGCGAGTACATTCATATCGCAAATTTTCCAATTTATTCTCGCATCATCGTTCGACCTGCCGATTGATGTTTTCAATTTTCGAGCCAGGCCATCGCAAAACTGATGATACATTTTCATCCGAGTCAACGGTGTATTATAACGGGAAAGGAAATGGGAAAGCTCTGCATCGTGCGAGAGTACGTACGTATTATATATATTATGGATCGAACCTGCACCGGTCGAGCGTATATTTATATCAAACGTGAGCCAGCGGAGACCGGTACGGAGAAATTAATTGGACCCTCTCGCTTTGCATTGCCAAAAACTGCGGCTATATGCTTGCCCCGTATACTGCACACACGTGTGTATTATGCAGGTTTCGCATTGTCGTTTCCGGGAAAGAAAGCATGTACGTGGATTCATATGAATGCGGGAAATGAGAGAGTTTTCAATGCGCTCGAAACTCAATTTTTGCGCTCCCGTTTTAGTTAGTTTAATTACAATCGTGGAGATGAAACTTTTTTTCGCGTTAATTAACGCGCGAGCTCGCGCTCTCCGACACGACGACATTTGAATGCTCGAGCTGAACTGTATGTATACAGATACTCTGCTGCTGCGGTGATTATCGATGCTCTATATAACAGTATTTTACCCACAATGAATAAGCCCACACCATATTATTGGATTTATTGCCAATGAAATTGCTTTTCCATCGCCCGGGAAAAAATAATTCATAAGAACTTATGATCTTGGATAAGATCTAATGTCATTTCTTATGTAAGAACTTACACAAGAACTCACTTAAGAAGTTACACTTGCTTTTCAACCAAGAAGTGACATAAGAACTTACATAGGATCTTATGTATGGTCTTATAAGAAAATAACTGATGAATAATTTATAAAAAAAAAAAATACTGAAAAAAAGGTGTTACTTCATGGTAAAACAGCCTAATAGGATCTTATCATGCGGATGGCAACACCAATAATAAGGGTTTGAAGTATTTTTTATGCATTTTGTAACAAATGCATAAATAATTATACATAACAAGTTTTTTTAAATAAGCGTTAAAAATACTTCAAACCCCCATTATTGGTGTTGCCATCTGCATGATAACACCATTCATGGCTGTTTTACTGCTAAATAATCCCTTTTTTTCATTTTTTTTCATTTTTTTTTAAACAATTCATCAATTATTTTCTTATAAGACCAGACATAAGATCTTATGCAAGTTCTTATATAAGAAATGACATAAGATCTTATATAAGTTCTTATGAATTATTTTTTCCCGGGCGGTATACATATTATTTGATAGTACGTACACTTGATTATATTGACATCCCAATTTAATTGCGGTAAAATTTTTCATTTGCAATCATGGAAACCATTGAAAGTTTTCTATAGTTTCGAAAATGGATGCGAAAAAATATATCGTTAAAAGACTACTTGGATCTTTTCTCGACTGTTCGTTGATCTTAATCGTCGAATTATAATGTTAAAGGATTTGACACCAAAAATATGAACGATCTATCATAGTTACACTTTTTACTCTGCGGTCCAAGGTACTTTTGCGGAGAGCAGTCGCGCATGCGGGAACGCAGAAAGAGAAAAATAAATGCCTGCACAAGTCCATTTTGATATTACTACTGCATCAGAGAGACTGATGCATGTACCAGTAGCAGAGCCCTTTACAAAAAACTACACGGGACATTTCTAGATCACCGAGAGGCGGCGGTATATTCGTGGGCGAGACGGAAGTAAAAGGGACGGACAGAAGGGCGGACTGCAGCGGCGGCACGTCCCGCGCAGCCAAATTGGCGAAAATCGCTCTCGTTTTTCCCGGACCGCTGATTTATAGTCGGCGCGAGGCCCTCCCTCCCGAGAGAAGAGGCAAACTGCACGTGCAAAACAACAGCAACAATAGCAGCAGCGGCAGCAGCAGCAGCAGTGGGTATATAGCTGCGTGAAGTGGAATGGTACTTTCAAGCCTGAATAATAATAGTTTCTTGTAGTTTCGCCGGACACCACGGCCAATCCCATAAATTTCAATGACAATAATTATTCGCCTGTTCGCTCTTCCCCGGAGGCCCGTCTCTCTCTCTACGGCGCGCGCGCTACTACCCTCTGTGTTTATACCCTGCACCTTCCCTCAAGTCCCTCGTTGGTCTGTTTCCGTTTGCTCTTTTGAGCTGGGCAGGTGGAAGACTGATTCAAAAAATTTTTGTTTACTCATCCACCACTAAATACAACTATAAGAATAGGGTTTATCAGCAATTAATTCTGCATGTCATATAATACTTAATTAGCGCGAGATATTTCTTCCTGAGAACAGTTTCGGCCATTAAAAAGTGCTTTTTCTATATATGTATATATACTTTATACATTACAAACCAGATGGCTGCAACAGAAAATATCTTGACAACGGTGTGGCTAAGAGATATTTAACTACGGCGATGGCTGTATATCGCTGAAATTTGAATAATTTACGAAGGAATACAAATCATCGAGAAACTTTGTGAATGATTGGTGAGTTCAGTAAAAATTGAGACAGCTAGTAGTCGATGTTTGAATTATTGAGAATCAAAGACACAAATTTCATGCTCATATTATACAGGTGGACATTGAGTCTCATACTATATAGTCAGTTTTATATACGGCATAAAAAAAATTATATCACGATGATATTTAATATTTACACAAGACCAGAGGTGATCCGTGATAAAAGTTTTCCGAATGTATAAGACTATGATCTGAATAAAAATTTCATCCAAGTATCACCTATTAAAATTAATAATTTAAGTAAAAACAGTGATTGCCTATACAGCCGCGAGAGTTATATGTTTGCCGCCAAGTGCTAATTACCTCGTCTGGGTGATGGACGATGATGACGTTAACGAAGCGAACGACGAATTGTCATGCTTCGTTAGACAATCAACGAGCAAATAATTAGCACCAAGCCCCGCTAGCGACCCAAATGTACGAATTTTCCGGGACCAACTGGGTAGTGCAGCTGTTGCACAGCTACCTCACCCCTATTTCCATTTTTCATTTGGCAAAGAGCCTCTCTTCTATTCTCCCTGATGCCCTACCTCTGCCTCGGCCGATTTACTGCGCGCGTATGCTGATGCACCTCCAACTTTTGCACTTCCATGCGTAGTCGGAAAGATGGATTGACTGGTCTGGTGCAGCTGCCGCGATCACAAGCGCCTAAACAACTGATTCCTCATGTTTATTTCAGATATTTATGGAGCGTGAACCTCAGGAGACGGTGGATTAATGTAAATTAGAAATTCTGCTTACGCTTTTCAACTACGATGTTTTATTTTCTACTCTTATGTGTACGTTTTTACAAAAGCTAGTAATAAATAACTAGCAGTATAGTATTTAAAAATTATTAAAATTATTTCTCACACGAGAATTTTTAAAAAAGTATAAAATATAGAGACAGCATAATTGTTGGCTTGTATTGTGCTTCTAGCTTCATAACATGATTGTATATATTCAAAGGGCTGCGGAAACTATTGTACAAAAAAGAGTAATAAACAAAAAAGTGCATGCAAGTAAGAATCTATGCTATCATAATTTACATATTGTTGTAAAAAGTTGTATATGGTAAAAATTTAAAACGTGTTCAGGTACTTTAAATGTATCAGATTTAAAACGACATCAAGATGATCAAAATCAATATCTTTAATATACGCTCGAGATTTCGCGTCTAATTCGGTATAAAAAGATTCCTCATTTGTAAGCTCCTTGCTCTTACAACCATCGTGAACATTGTTCAAGGTACATCTTTTGGAGCTTACATTCATACTGTTACAGTCAACTTTGTTGCAGTCAATTTTGCTGAGCTTTTGAGGGATAATCATTTTATACTTTTCTCGTACAACAAAGGAAGATTGTTGAATACACGGATGATGGCTTTCCTTGTGAAAATAAAGATCTCCTTTTGTAATAAACGATTTTCCTGAAAATTTTAATACAATCATTCAATAGCCGTGCAGCCCAGGAATAATCATAAATTATATATGTTACAGCCTATAATATTTTACTTGTTTTCAAGAGAAAAGAATACAATACAAAAAAAATGTATTTTATAGAGATCTATAACTTAACACTATATATCATAGGATGGACTGATATACAATGAGAATTTACAAAGTTACAGCAAAAAATATTTTTTCTGTATCGGGTTCAGTTGAACGAGCACTGCAAAATTTGTTCTCTCCATCAGTTAAAACTTATTGAATGATCACGCGTTAGTATAAACACGAAACTATCGTACAAGTTTGAGCTTAACGTGGTTGAAATTGCTGGAGTTAGTCTTGATTTCGTGCATGTACAGTTTACCACGCTTACAACGTAAAGCGTTCGAAGCACATTCGTTTAATAATCAAATTTCTCTTCACAGACGATTTTTCTAGGCTAAATATACAGGCACTCCTGAGGAGCAGTCATGCCCCAAAAAAATTACCAAAAGCCCTTGTAAAAAAATTCATCAACACTTACCGCAAAAGCAGACTTTGGGCTGGGGCAGCGTAGCATGAATGCGCATAAAATGCCGGCCCACGTTCGATTTGCGCTCGCTCTGGTACCCGCACTGCGTGCAACGGTGCAATTTCTCAGAGTTCCTCCGGGTCTTGCCGCAGATTATCCCACTGTCGTCATCGGAGCTGCTGCAGGTACTGTAACGGCGACTACTACTGCCACTGCTGCTGCTGCTGCTGCTACTGTTCTCACTACAGCTCGTCAGGAACTCGTCGCTGTGGAAGGAAAAAAAATCGCTTTTAGCTCTTTGGGCGCCGGTACCGGGATACTTTAGGGTGAATCTCTCTCCAGGGCGGTACACGTACTACAACGTATGTACATACATACACTGTATATATAAATACACCAGAGATTGTGCAATAGGGAAAGTACTAGGAAGCCACAAGTGTTGCCGGTTGCCAGGGGCTCTTTTGGAGCTTTTGTCTCCGTTAGCGCGCAAAAACAAGACGACCATTGTAAGATTTTTTTCGGAGACAATAAAAGCGATATGAATCGTGGATTTTGTTAACACGCGAGGTACAGCTTTCTTTTTCTGGAGTAAACACACAAAGACAAGCGTTCAATAGTAACCCAGTCACAAGAGTATGGACGCCAAGAAGGAAGAAAGAATAAAAAACCCCTCACCTGCTCGCGGTGTCCATCTCCTCGAGCGACGACGTCGTCGGCACGGCGGCGACGTTCATCAACCGCATTCGTTTTCGCATCATGACGATAAGTAACAAAGTACTCCGCGAGCAGCAACTAGCTGATCTGAGCAGCAGATCAGAGCCTCTTGGACCTGGAGAACACGGAGAAACGTCCTCTACCCCTTGCAAAGTCGCCACCACCGAGAGAGATGTCCTTCAGCTGCACTGCTACCTCAAAGCGTCCTCAGCTCCATACGGGGCAGATCCTCGAAAGACAATAGAATAAAGAGTGACCAGTAGCTCCAGCGGGACGCCGGCTATAATTGCGCTTTTCTTTTTCTCGCTCTTCTCCACTCGCACCGCGGCCGCCCCCTCTTATATCTAATGCTCTATATGAACTGAAGACGCACACTGATCTATAGCTTACATATGCATATAAGCACATATATGTAGCAAGTATATGATATAGGCGTGCACTGTGTAAGTATAAAGGTAAGAAAATTATAACGGACTCCGATGCTCCGCTCTGCAAAACAGCAAGCAGAATGTAAACAACCATACGCCCCCCCTCCACGTACCTCGGGCTCAAAAATCTTCTGCACGCGCGCTACGCGCGGGGAGGACCAACGGACAAACGCGCGGCGGTGCTCATCGCTAATGACATCACTTCCTTCCCCCCTTCCTATGCTTTCTATACCGTATATATACTATTACTCTTTTTTCTTCATATAGAGAGATATTAGAATTTTCTTCGGATACTGTTTTTATCATCTTTGCATGAACGTACATGGTATTAAATTGGGTTGGACGGTTAAAAATGTAAGGAGTCCTAAAAATAAGCATCCACTCAAAATATTCCAGAATATTTCTTTTATTTTGCATCCGTACAGAAATTTCCACCGGATATCAAACGCGCGGAGCATCCGAACAAAAAAGCCGCCATTACACGTACAAAGGAATAAGCATCTATAGACATTATATGCACTTTAGACCACCGAGTACCAAAGTTTTGATACATGCACCTTACACTGCTTGTTATTTTTGCAGGTTTTTACTCATTTTTACTTGTCTTTGTTTATTTCTTATAGCCTATTTTAGACACCATCTGTAGAAGTCCTGAAAATTCAGTCCCATTGTGGAACGGAAGCTTATTATTATTATTATTATTTAGGACTCCGTTTTATTTTTAATCATCTCACCCAATTTAATGTTATGCACATTATGTAAAGACTTTAAATGAGTTATCATAATGAATGCGTCGAGTCATAATCACTGCCACTTTCCAATTACCTCATCATGACAAGTTGTATGAACGTAATTTAATGTTAATAAATTAGTAAAAAAAAAATTTTTTAATTTTTCCGTGCGATTTAAAAATTAGAATCGCTATTAGTAAATGTGCAATTGCTATTGAAAAGATGTACCAGTTACTTGGGACTTGAGAAATTTACTCTTGCAACTAAATTTTGATAAAACGCTTATCGATCAACTATTATATAAACAACATAAAAATGATTTTGATTGCTCAGAAAATAACATGAAAGTATTTAAAAGCAATGAAAATCCACCAATCAAGTAAATAATGATAAATATTTCTACAATTTATTAATTTTTCTTGCATTCTTTCTCGATAGTAATTATCATTTTTTTTTGTTTCATAAATCATAGAATATTATAGTTTTTATATAATGGAGAATATATATACAAGTATAAGACTGTTGTTGTAATTCATGTAGCCAATGAGATCCACTCCTATCCGCCCAGAACGTTTTAAAAACGTTGAAAAGTTTCTGAAAAAGTTGATGAAACGTTTTATTGTCGTAATCAATTATCGCCTCGCAGTATAATGCAGAGGTAAAACTGTAAAAGTAGCTCGTACTGCAGTGAGAGCCCAAGAAAGGCGAGAGTGATACACAGAGAGAGAGAGAGAGAGAGAGAGAGAGAGAGAGGGTGAACATGATGGCAAGGCGAGTGCATGCAGTAGCTGGCCATGGTGGAAGTTTTTGTTACATGAATGCATATATAGGTATATACAACACACACTATAATACTTTGGTATACCTATAATGGGGTAGTATATATGCATAGGTATTGCGTGAACAAACGTAAGATCGAGGTGTTGAGAAGCCGGAACCTTAGACATAAGTTGTACGTGCACAGGTGGTGCGCTCCCGCCGATACCCAAAGCTCGGATTGGAAAGTTACTTGCTCTTCTGTACACCCACAACATCCACCGGTGCTTGCGAGCTTCGTATATACATACCCTTTCTCTCTCTCTTGCCAGACGTGCTATACGTGCCGAAACGGTGAGATTTCGTTTCAGAAAAAGCTCTACTTCCACGCCCTTCCCTCTACATATACACCCTCGCATCGACCTCTTTATTCACTTTTTTGCATCGCTTCTTTCCTCTTCCTTTCCATAACTGCGCATTAGCTCGTACTGCAGTGTGCGGCGTGTGCTCCGTCATGGTGCGATAAATTTACAACCTCGACGACTCTCCTCGGTGAAAGATGAGACTATCGGAAATACTTGCTTTTTTCGATATTTATGAAAAAACCTTGCGTTGATAAAATAAAACAGCTCTAGTCCACCCGCGTGTTTGTTGCGACGAACAGAAAAAAAAGGGGGGCCACGCTCATCTGTTCCGCATCGGCTTGTCGGATTTTGTATGAAGCTCGGTGAAAAAGGCCGACAACTCCGATTGTGTTTGAAAAATCGTGACTGAAAAATTTGACAGCCTCTCTTTGAATCTGTATAACTGCTGGTACAAATTGAGTATTGCGCTTTTTTTTTTTTTTTTTTTTTTTTTTTTTTTTTTTTTTTTTTTTTTTTTTTTTTTTTTTAAAGTTTTCTTTATTTTGATCGCCGCGATTGCAGGGCCTAACAAAAAGTATCATCCATGCAGTTCATGGTACTTCTATGCCGTGTACGTGTACTTTTGAAACTTGCTTCGCTCGAAATGCTCGAACGCCGCGTGAGTGTCAGCGAGAGCGCGGGAGCGTAACGGGAATACACGGCAATAACGAGCAGTTTGAATCCCATTGAGGCCCTTTGCCATCGCGAATCTCGCGAAACTGACAACGCGTTTATTATCGGCTCTCGGAGTTCAGGCACTTTGGGCTCTCTGCATACATTACGCGTATGTTGTGTGTGGGCTTGTGAGCTGTATATGCATGGATACAACACACACACACATTTATACACAATTCTGTACAATGAAGCCTGCACGGCCACGGATGTATGGTACCCTATATACCTGACGCGCTAAATGCACCTGATTTCCCCAGCGACTTTCTCTCTGCCCCCGCTTCATCTGTATAGATCTGGTGTACAACGCATACCTGCAGGTATACGTACGCCAGCGCTAAACAATGCTCCCTGCAGTCTGCAGTGTGTGCATGGATATAAGTAATGCAGGTGTGTGCATTATATCTTTGGCAGCAGAGCCTCGACAGCCACGGGCCATCAACCGCGTGCCGAGCCAATTACTTTCCCCTACTTTTCATTTTGTACTCATCGAGCGTAAGTAGTTTATTTTTTCCCCAAATATTAAGATCAGGACTTTCTGATTCATTTTCAAACCGTACGAATGGTACAACGAAAGTCTGAAAAAAGAGCCAAGGAAGAGGCTGAGGCGTGAAATAATGTGCATATATGTCCGCGGTGCGTGTGCTTTTTCTCTTGTCGCGGAAAACGCGCTCCGTTACGTAAGATACACATACAAATACGCATACAGAGGGGATTATCATGCGAAAAGTTCCGTGCCGGCGAACGCTCCTCGCTTCTTCCCCGATGGACGATTAAAACTTTCGGAGCACCTTGCAGCCCACACTATATATTATACTCCTCTGAACTGCTTCTATCGAGGCTTCTATTATTGTGGCCAAGTGCGCGGATAAGCTGTTGGGAGATGATAAGCTGCCTAACATGATGTAAAAAAAAAACCTCGTCGCATTCTGTCGCCGAATGTAGTGCGCGTATCGTGAAAATCGGGACCGGAAAAAACCACGCGCGATCGCGCCGGAGTTTTTTTGGGTTTTTTTTGCTCGCCGACGAAAACGGGGTGAACGAGCTTTGTGATGCTGCAGCACCGAACCCGTATCCGTTTTGTTCCAAGTTTCTTCATACCCCACCCCCTCTCCGTCATCGCTCCCGCCACGAGTCTCATACACAGCGTTCCCTCCTTCGCGAGTTTAAAATACAGTATATTTTTACTTTGCAATAGGTTTTTTTTTTTTTTTTTTTTTTTTTTTTTCTTTACATCTATTATACGACAGAGAAAAAACTCGTGACGCCGTGAGTAAGTATGTGCGCGGGGTGAGCTCATTTTGGCGGCTATTCCGCGCGCGGATCATCAATTTTCACTTTCGGGATGATGAACGCCTTCCGCTCCTTCCGCGGGCTGGTTCATGATTGAAGTTGCCGTATATACGTACTTACCCAAGCTGGAGATGAACATTGTTGTTGCCATCAACTGAATTCCGTCGAGCAATCTGAGCAGTTGTACTGAATCGACGAATCACAAAAACTCGTCTGATCGACGCCACTCTCTCTCGGTGCAGAAAAAAAAGAGGGACCCGAAGGTTTGGTGTCCTTTTTTTTTTGCACTAGTGTAAACCAATGCACACGAGTTCTCCCACGGTTTGTTATAATACGGCTCATTTATCATTCATCTCGCTGTACGCTCAATAACCATGGATTAGTTGATTTTCTTGCCAGTAGAATTATTCAAATTTGTAGTTTGTCCCTGTGGGGATACTTGCTAGGATTAATTGACCCGTGCGAACAATTCGCATGCGGTATATTATGTTTGTCTTCAGAACGATCGCGCGAAAACAATCATCATTTGGAAATAAAATATTTGAACGAAATTTCGTTGAGCAGCTGTACCTATTATGATATTATAACCCGAAAAATAAAACCCAGAGAGTTCCTCTCTATGATACGTAACATCGGCATCAAGTATTTTCCGCGTGATTGAGAGTATAGCCGATGCTGGTCCGATCTTCCGCGATTTTGTAAATGTGCGAGCTACACGCGTATGATACTTATATGTATTTACAAAGCGTACAGGTATAGGATATATATAGAGTACTGTATGTGGCATGCCTGCCGGTAGAGGGCCTGGAGTGGCCGCATCAGGCAGGCAGCCAGCCGGCGTCAACACCAGCGTCACCAGCAGACCGAACCAGGCAGTTGCGCGCAAGCAAGGCGCAGGAGCGCACGTCTCGCAGTCCGCGGTGCCAGCTCGGCCCAGCCTCTGCGGTTGTTCACTGCGTTCAGCGCGTTTACCTCGGTGGCTCGGTTCAGTGTCAGTAGTGCTCGATCCTCCGCGCCGCGTAGTAGTCCGCTACAGGGCTATCGTCGGGGACGTGCATTCCAGCTCACCTGCAGCTCGTCCGCTCCACTCGTTTGGATGTACTGTTTGTAGCCAATAAGTACGTGACTGTATAGGTTAACACACGTATACACTATACGTGCATATTCTGGTAGCGTTCGTGGTATGTACTTTCTCTCCTCTCGCGATTCGTGAATCGTGACTCGCGGCTCGCGACCTCGCTCTTTACTCCTCTCTTTTTCTGCTGTCCTGTCGTCTGCGCTCGGCTCTCCCTCTCCGTTCTTTTGCTGGCCGGTCGGCTGCTCTCGTTTGTCTTTTTTTTTTTTTTTTTTTTCTTCTTCTACTCGCCGTCCTCACAACTTCCCACGTTATACGCACATTCGCGTTTCGTATGACATCTCTTTCATCCGTGCAAGACCGGCAGCCGGCATCAGGCAGACACAACAGGATCACCCCTACTCGTATCTGCTCGTCAGCTGGATCGCCGCGGAAGTGACAGCAACGGGAGCAGCTGCATTCAGTGAAACTGTAGGACCACAAACAAGGTACTTATCTCTATTATCATTATGTACAATATCAATCCAAGTTCCGAAAAACTATATGCGAGTACATCCATGCATACACCAAGTTTTAGTATTAAGAGTGGCCAGCCGGCTGGCTACAATAATTGGCAATTGGCGATCAATCAAACAGTCCTTGTATGGTATACTTATGCGCGGGCGATCGTTGGACCAGTCGACAATCTTGCCATCGCGGTGACTTTTACTCCGCGTCAAATGCATGCAGTATCTTAAAAATAAGTATACCTACTTACTTACGAGTATATACATACGGTGAATGTAGAATGTTATGGTGTACATCCGCAGTACAGGTATACGTACTTACACTTATGGCATATAAAAGAGATGGGATAGGAGAAAGAAGAGTGTATAATAATACAGTTACAGGTGTGTGTATATTATAAGAGCATCTCCTGCGATTTAATGGGAAGGATACGTTATAGTTATGTTGCAAGTACTTACTTGTGTACCTTGCCTGGCCGTAGGTAAGTACATTGTATACGCACATATGTGTGACAGCCGCGTGCTCCGAAATCTCCACGTCATTCACACCGACATCCCCAAACTCTCTGCATCAGTATAATACGTGTTAGTATACACCAAGTGTAAGTATATTCAATTAATTTACCGTTCGAGCGGAAATTGCGTGAGAGTGTGCGAGAGAGTGCTTTAAACGCATACCGCGGTCTTTCACCCGCACCTCCATACGCTGTCTAGTTTATTTCATCGGACTCTGTATACTTACTTCCGGCAACTCACCTCTCCACACACTTATGCTCGTACTCTTAGTAACTTCTCAGATAAGCGCAATCTTGGGAAACCGATTTTTAAAATTTTCCACTTTATCTGCGCCACATCAGGCGTCAGGCATAATCGTATACGAGTCGCGAGTGTCGCTCGAATGTCGGCACTGTCGGCTCGAGTGACGAAGAAAGAATATATGCTTTTATAGCGATGGGCAGAAAACTCCCTCTGATAAAGGTGTGATGAATTTTCATTTTCAATGTAACGAATAGTATTTCACGCGGAATCAAAAGACGCGCTCCTGTTGCGCGTGTGAATCAATGGATCGCGTCGTCGTAGCTGTACAACTTGTAGCGCAAGATCGTTATAAGTATCGGTAACCCTACGTAATCTCGCGGTCGAAATCGCGGTGAGACGGAAGAAGAAAATCGGTACGGGTTTAGTAATCGTCGTGCGGTTGCTCGGTTGTTAGATCTCGAGCGTCCATATCTCTGTGTATCTCTGCGGGTGTGTGTGTTTGTGTGTAGAAAACACCTTTTTAGCTTGGCTACGTGACTGTAGCATTCGATTTTCCTGCGAGTGGCATGCTATGTGTACGACGGACTATCGTGTAACGACATCGCAATTACAACGCAATCAATCTTGGCCACGGCAATTACGGGCCCTCGCGCGCGCTCTTTTGCTGCAGCTTCTGCTTTCGAGTGCCACCTGAAGAATTTATGCTTTGCCTTTTTGTGCACTCTTTCTCTCTGTATGTATATATTTACTATGGGTACTCTTGTATTAAAGCATTGCCAAAGCACGGGATCATGGATCTGTGTGAGTTTCGTCTTTGCTTTTGATACGTACAATGTACAACTAACACATGAGGTATCTACAGGTCACATATTCTAATATGAAATCTTGGTATATAAAATCTCACTTTTTGTAGAAACCAGTTCTAGCGCGAGTTATACGTAATATATACAACAGTAAAGAATCGAAACCTCTCATGGGCATGGTCCCGATGTCTAAAATATTGAAGTAAAGCATTTTATGTAAATTTCAAAGTCTTTCCACATCGTGTCGTCGTCGTCGTTTACTTACTACTCCCTCATTCATTCTAAATTGAATGATAATTATCTATTTGTATGTAATCAACCATCCATACAGTTTGTGAAGTAATGCTTCACAAAAGCGTAATATTAATATCTGTATGTCCCAAAATCACGTAGTTCCAGTGAAAGCCCGAATCAACGGATAATTTTTCATCCATCAAAAAGAAATTTACATTTAAGCTCATTAAATCCATATCCGTGCGTTTGCTGCCTTCTCCCTTCTTCTCTCCGATTTTCATTTAAAAAAGAAACAGACCTGAAAAGTGAAAAAAAAATTTTTCCCAAGCCAAAAGAGTCTCTCTCTGCGGAGGATTTTTCGAATTTCCATCGCATTCATCCGGTTCTTGGCGAGGTTCTTGGCTAACGAGCTCCGCACCAGTGACTTTTTTTCCATCCCAGCTGCTGCTGCTCCTGCACATTTGCCAAAAGGTTCTCTTTTATCATCGTCAAAAAAATATTCAACAGCAGAATTACAAAGCTCTTTATCTTATTTCGCAAGTCGGTCACTCGTCGTCGTGAATTCCAAATGCGCTTCAACTGCTGCACTCTCACAAACACTGCTGCTGTGTACTTTATATACCTGATACAACCATTACGATTTTCTGCGTCTCGTGATGCGCCCATCCCTCTCCTCTATTTCCCTTTTTCCGACAACGATCCTAAATGCATTAGATTCTCGAATCTCGGTATGATTAAACTTCGATCTCGAGCGCGAAATCAGAGAGCAATACGTGCACACCTCGAGTGGCGCTGCTAGACTCATACCGGAGTCGGCGTGGACTAAATCTTATGGAAAACCGTTGTATTTCTATTTTCTGCAATTAATCATTTATCATGAGCCATTGTTGGGAAGCATCGGTATTTTTTTAACAAGGTATTAAAAAGAAAAACGTATTCAGGTGATATTCAGGTAATCGTAGTCAACTGCAGGAGAAATGGAAAGAGCGCGGGAACCGAGAGGGAGGAAAAAAAGGAGGAGACGAATAGGGAGGAGGATCGATTCCTCTATCAAAGTTGGCCGATCGTCTTCCTCATTGAGTTACTCGCGAAAGACCTTATTAGAATCGCAGGGCTGCGAGAGAGAGGGTGGGGAGAAACGAGAGCGCCAGTGAGTATATATGCACATAGGAGGTCGTTTGAAAATTAATTGGAGGGCTCCCGGAGGAGGAAAATAACCTCAACAGGATTCGCCAAAAGTTCTTTCCGCGCAAAGGGGAATAAAGAGAGCGGGAACGCGAGTTGAGAGATAATTGAGAATCGCGCGGAAGGAAGCGGAGGAGGCACCCTACTATAAACGAGATGGATGGAGAGCGTGAATTTCTCTCTCCTGATAGGCCATTAGCACGCCAGCTTACCGGCGCTCAAAGGAACTCGGGTCTAAATTTTTTTTCCAACGCCTTGGGGTACGTGTACTCGTGTCAAACATCGCCGAGTTTTAAAATCATCAGCTCCGGCGCACGAGTGTCGAGCAGAAAATAGATCGTGAATTTTGTTATTCGCCATCGGGCCTCTTATCTCGTCACACTTTACTCGTGCCGTTATCAGCTGATAAGGTCGCCAATATCGAACGTTGATAAAAAAACTTGCGGTTCACGTGGACGCACCAATCGGTGTACGAAACACCCGATCGATCGGTTAATTTTCCCAATACAGCCTTCTCGCATCTGGCACTGCTGTTATTTTTATTCGCGCCCCAATTGTTCCACCAAACGGACGGAGCATGAATTTTTCCCGGCCGCAGCAATTAGCAAGCATTCAAAGCTCCACGTATACCCTATCATGTGGATGGAAATTGCAGGGGCGACGTGTAAAAGCCACGAGGAGCAAAGAGAGGAAAAAAAAGTGCCGGGCGGCTCTCAATCGAATCGAGGATGCGCATTCCGCGCGGGGCGTATTTTGATTAAAGCGCGCGGAGCAATGCATCTTTAATTAAATATCATCTTTCTGTGCAAATATATAGCCCCCCCCTCGTCCGGCGCACGCCCGCGATCGTGCAGGTATATTATACATACATGTATTCCGTACGGCGCGGTATATAATACACAGCTGAATAAAAGAGAAGCAGCATCAGAAGCTCCCGCTATATATATGTATAATACACAGGGTCCCGCTCGCGCTCCGACGAGCTCAAATTTATTCCGTGCATTGCAATTTGACCGCCACCAGACCCGCTGCGCGCATATACGTATCGTTCTTAATTTTCGGGCCTCCTTGATCCTCCTCCCTGAATATTCCGCCCTCTACGCGTGTTTTTCGCGAAGCCGCCCGCCCCTGCAGCGAATAAATTAATTTGCCCCGGAGAGCGCTGCTCGAATCGACGTACCGTATATTATCATGTGGGTATTAGACTCGCAGGTGCAAAAGCAGATAAAATCGTCGCCGCCGGAGCGATCTGCTACTGTATTAAATGATTTCTATTGTGTAACCGCTGCGGGCACTGACGCGTCGCTGTCGCGTTTAATTGCTCTATCGGGTGCAAAAATCTCGGCGAAAATTACAGGCTGAGCGGATCATGGTTATTATTGTGCTCTCATCCTGTGATGCGGCAATCTGTCGCCTGCTGCAGTAGCGAGTGACGAAAATAGTAGTTGGTTGGGGAAAAAAAAAAAAAAAAAAAAAAAAAAAAAAAAACCACAAAAAACCAGGGGGAGGGGTACACTGCTTGGCGCGCGCGCCCACCGAGCACGCCCCCAGCGCCGCGCGACCACGTCGGAAACATTTATTTCGAAAGTGCCAGCGAGATAGCAAACTCTCGAGGTGTAAGTATATAAGGTTTGGGTATTCAGACTCGATTCAGACTGTATTATACGAATTCGGGCGCCCGGAGAATACCCCGATCGGAAATGGTACCTTAAAAGTAGGGTGTAACTTTTCACACGAGTTCTCAGCCAGTGTACTACTATATATATGCCTTTTAATCTAGGTAAAGGTGCATAAAGGTATAGGACACCGAGGTCGAGCGCAATGCCTGTATACATGTGCAGTGTACCTGGAGCACCTTGCTCGCTGTACTTGCTAGTTTGCTTGGCATGGTCTGCACGATGGCCGGCGAACGGATTCTCGTCTCGTGCCGGTGCTCGTTCTAACCTCGTTTCCCCTATTTTCGCTGTACATGCACACATACCTTTTACCTTTGCATGTGTTTGTGTGTGTGTGTGTGTGTGCAATACCCTCGGCAATACCGATGTATAACCCTGCGTTGGAATACAGTAGCACAGTATAATGCACCGGGGCTCTTCGAGAATGAATCTCTCTGCGAGCCATGCACGACGTTCTTGCTTGTCCTACTCCGGTTCGCCCCCCACCCATGGTCTCCTCGAGCGCCTTAATTCGATACCGCCCCGAGCGAGCAATTACGCGTTTCTCTGATGCTGTACGTTTGACGTATACATAAATAATACGCATTACAGCCGCGTCCTGCAGGTATAATATTATTATGTACACCCATGATAGGAACACTACTCGTGAGTAACGTAAGTACATGCAATATACCCAGCTTAGCTATCTCTTAGATTAATTTTTCGGGTTTTTACCTTTCGATTCATCCCGTCGCAGTCGTTTATACTTGCGTGTTTCTTTTTACTTTCCGTTGATTCTCAGCATTCTCACTACTTATTCCCTGCATGCATGATCCCCAAAGAAGAAGAAGCCACAGCTGGTAAAAAATCACGGTCCGGCTATTTATAAATTCTAATTTATGAATATTACAGCAAGGAGATTTATGCTAATCGGCTCTTCTTTTTTTTTTCATTTCATGTATATTTGATGCTTGCGTTGCGTCACCAATGCGCGATTACAAAATCCGAGAGGTAAAATTAATTATTCATTTCCTGAGTACTTAAGTACGTATAGAAGATGTAACACCGTGTGCCCATAATATGTATAATAGACGACGTGCACGTCATGCGAGCTATAAAAAGACCAACACCATCGCTGTTACGTAGTAGTTTCCTCTTTCTCCGCAAGCCCGAAAGTAAGTGTATACATATACCTATGTATGAAAAAAAAAAAGAGATTATTAACAGACGAAGAAATGTAGGTAGCACCTGCAGAGCAGCAGCAGCACGATAATTATCGAGTTATTGTTCTCCTCCTCCTCCGCAGCAGTTTTCGATTGTACCTATATATATAATACACGTTAATAATGTATTTGGAATCGCGATGGCGAAACGAAATCATTGAGGAAGCAGCGAACAATGCTCGCGAACGGTTTTTCTGGGTCCCCTGCTTATAGCAGCATAACAATTCGTATACTTTTCATAAATAATACACGACTGCATTCCTCTGTACTTTTCCGCTGTACGAGTATTATTATTATTATTATTATTATTATTATCCATGAATAAGAAAGAGAGTATGATAGAATATTATACATGAAGAGCAAAGTGAGAGTAAACTTTCGTACCTCTCCGTACGAAGAAAGAGCAAAGCTTGCGGTCCATGCATATCACTAATACATATATGACTCACCAGTAGCAGAATAATGGCAGGCACGACTGTTCTGCACGTATTGATGGTCCGCGTGCTGATTAATTATTATGCCGGAATTCTGAGGGATCGCCGGAGCCCTGTATATAAGTATACTCCTCCCGATCGAGGCGCCACCACCCTCATGCATATTCCTCCACTGCAGTCATGAGCATATATATAGGTATCTCAGAGCTTGCTGCTGCTGCCCTCCGTGTCCATACTATGAGTTAAGTACTCCTCCCACGAAAGCCCGATGTAGGAAGATTACGCGCGAGGGGGAGCCGAGAGAGCGGCGAAAGCACCCACAATCCTTCCACCCGCCGAAAGTTATACATATATAGGACTACAAACAGAAATGACTTTCGAGCTTCCTCCTTTCTCCCTTTTTTCTCCGACTCCCGATAGAATAGCTCGCCTTTGGAGTTGCTGCTGCCAGTGGTGGCGGGCCTTTTTTTTTACGGCGGGCTCGCGCGATTTACGATTCGTTTTACTTTCAAATCCCGCGGAGAATAATGACGGCAGCGGTGCACTTGCGCACTTGCGCAGCAGCAGATATTTATACTCAACCGAGGTTCGAAAGTTTGCGTTCGCGTGTCAAGCCCAGCGTAAATATTTGCCTCTGGACGACAACGACATGAGCGCGCGACACGTCCTCCATTATGTTGTATATTCACTATACGGGGGAAATGATGTATCAAGAGTATACCTATTCGAGGTGTAAACCCACCAGTGGCGCCCTTCTGGTGAGTGAAGTTGGAACCCTAACCTGCCACTTTTTTTGAATGAAGAATAACGCGCCATTTCACTATATCGGTTATTACACCGTAAAAAAAGTGATTGCCTCGTACAACTCTCTTGTTGTCTTCACAATTATCCCCCCTTACTGCAAAATCGATAATATTTATGGAATAAACATTTTGTCTCCTTGCCGCGAAAAGTTTGAGTTTGAATTTTATGACAGGTTAAGGTTCAAGCTACTTCCACCAGAAGAGCGCCACGTGTGGGTTAACAGCTCGAATACTCGCGAATACTTACCTCTCTCGCTTTTCCGCAACCGAGTCTTTCTTTCTTCAACCGTATGTTGTTGGGAGGCTCATGGTAAATTTATTGTTATTATTATTACGATTCAACGTCGATTGCCGGTTCTGATCCTTGGATTTTGGTCCTTTCAACATTTTTTAAAAACAAGTTTACAAAAATTTTCATGCAGAGCTGTAGTTGTTTCAGAGTAAAATTAAAGAAAAAAAACACGCTCCTATACAATTCCTCTTCCTGCATTTGCGTGAATATACGTATGATATAACAACAGTAGCTCTCTACGAGTTATTTGAAAAACATTTTTTACAATTTCCGAACGCTGTTGTAGTAGTTGGAGCAAGTTTTCGTCCCGATTTCGTATACACGAAAAATTCTCTGACTCGGATAGTTTTTATTGTTTGAACCGCTACACTTTTACGGACTCGTGCAGCGCTTATCGATGGTATTTATAATCGTGTAAAAAGATTGCACGTATCAACGGATTTTATGCCGTCATCACGTATTTTTTTCGTGCGTTGACATACAATAATATACTTCATCGTACACTGCCTCAACGCGAGCCTCAACGTAGGCTATAAAAATATAATATATGTTGTATTTCATTCGCGTGAAAATAATTTTAAAAAGTTCTGTCATCTGATCATAAAACAAAACTTTTTCGTAATAAGTACCCAACTCCGTGAAAATAATTCAAACAAATAAGCGAATCTAATTGAGTGAAATTAATTTTGTCAGCTGGCATATACAAGCTGGTTTTATGACCGGACAAGTTAATTGCTCTCTAAATACGCTAGCGTCGTGTAAACGTTGTGTCAGACGGTAAACTTGTACACGTTTAACGTGGAGTGAACGCAAAGGCAGAGAAGCAAGAACCACCGTTTTCACATTTTTTATGTATTGTGTTGATCTTTGAAATAAATTATGCATCACTCATAAACTCAAATCTCGGTGCGATTTAATCTTGCCGTCTGGAAAGAAAGATTCGATAACAAAGTAAACAATTTAATTGTCAAAAATGGGCCGAATCGGGCCGAATGGCTCCTAAATAAAAACAAAAAAAAATGATCTTTCAAGAAAAGCGAGTTACAGAGACAACTGATCCTTTGAAGCGTGATAACTTTATAGTCCGGGACAGCCTCTGCACCACGAGTATAATTATATGCATGTAAGAGATCAACACACGGTCGAGTCTCGTCGACTCTCGCAGAAAACTTGAGACTTTCGTGAATAATTTTTACGTATGCGAATGCTGCGGTTACAATATCGGCGAGCATTACTGCCTCTGTGAATGTCGCGTGTCAAGTGACCTAAAAAAATTGCTCCATGACCTATAGTGCCCGATCGTCCTCCACTATAGCCAGGTTACCCCTGCATAGGATGCACAATACCCCCCCAAACGACGATATTAGGGCAACAATCAAACATAAGGTGTCCCATATACATACGATTATAAATATCCCCGAAGAGCTTGCAATCCCCGCACCAACGCGTAATATTATACTGTTACAGCCGCGAAAATATACATACACGCCAAAAAAAAAAAAAACGATGTAAGACCAGGCACATAATATCGTACCTCCTGTGCCGACAGCTCGCTGACAGCAGTGCCAGAACAGTTAGCAGCGAGGACAGTACTGTAATGGGGGGTGAAAAAAAAGGTTTACAGTTGCTGCTGCTGCTGATGCGGTGCACCCAGTATTATAAGCTGCACT
>JAPYYV010014095.1:0-11736 GCA_030522625.1 Copidosoma aretas
AAAAAGAAGAGAAAAAAAAGAAAAAAAAAAAAAAAAAAAAAAAAAAAATTGCGCTCGCGAGAAGCGCGAAAGTTTGCGCAACGACGATCGGATTTTTCTTCCGACGAGGCGAGCGACGAAAAATCGGACTTTATCTCGGGAGCGCTGATTTTTATTTTTTATTTTTTTGACGGTGCACAAGCGACAAAAATGTTTATCACCGAGATAGTGCGCTCGGCTTTTGCGAAAGCCCGATTTTCATCGGTCGACTGACACGATCCGCGTTTTTTGGTGACGTAAAGTCCAGCGATCGGAAAAGCGGCTGGTTCATTATATTCTGCTGAATGTCGCACGACTGTTTTTATCGATGTGATGCAAGTTTTTTTCTAGCGAGTGGTTGAGTCGAGTCATGCGATTTTAATAGAAGATTTTTTTTTTTTTTTTTGGGGGGGGGGGGGGGTGTTTACGTATAACCATGAGATTATCCATTAAAAATGTTAATTATTGTTGCATTCTCGATCGTACGATTAGAACGATGTGTGCGAGTAAAAATGTAATATTAAAAAATAAAATTCAAAATTATCGTTAAACAATAATAATAAAAAAAAACATTTCCACAAGGATTTGGAATAAATTGTACGAAAATAGTTTTTGCACGATGAAAAACATTTACGAAAAAAAATCCAACGCTCGCACGTAAAACTCGGAAAGAGCGGAATATAATTTCAGCTAGACGGTCTTACGAAATGTCTGACTAATCAAGGTGAGTTACTACTTAAATTAGACGCCTCGAGAGTGTTTAGCATCGATACTTACTTTTTGCAAGCTTATCTTCGAGAAAACACGCATCTCCGCGTGCGTAACGTAACATTGAGTTTAGTTGGCGATTCTATTTATTAAATTATTATTATTTTTCACCTTACAAAAATTGCAAAGGTTTATTAGATAGATTACGAAACTTTCTACATTTTTTTGAAAATTCGTTGAACCTCAGCTATAGGTTACAGAAGCATGCAAAAAACTTTTTCCCTGAAAAAAAATGTTCCTCCATCATAATCACGTATCTTTAACCTTCTGAAATTCGAAAAAAAAATTGTCCGAAGGAATAAATTCAGAGATCTCAAATCCGCGTAAAAAATGTCCCACAATTGAAAAAAAAAAAAAGTACCTCAATCCAACTACCGGTTTCCCAGAGAGCGAAAAAAGCCAAGAGCCGCGCAGCCTCCCCGACAATCGACACACGTGTGTATACCTATCACTGCACCAGTGCACATCTCCGCGCGCCGGTGTCCTCGTCGTCGTCGCCGCTTTAGAAAGCTAAATTCGCGGACGTCCATTCAGTAGGTTAAAGTAGAAAATTCGGTTTGGCCTCAATTTAGGCCGCAACAACTGCGCCTCGGGGGGAGGGGGGGGGGGGCGCTGACCGTGTCGTAAATTTCCTCGGACGAAACTTTCCTAAAACGACGGCCGGCGCATCTTCCGTCCGGGACTCTTTATCTTATTTTTTTCTTTGCGCGCGCGTCTCGTCCGTCGGAGCGGGTTTTTGCTTGCTGGGACTTTAACTCCGCATTTGGGCGATAAATCACGTTCGAGCGCGAGCGGTGTTTTATCGTTGCGGGAGCACCTTGTAAATAATACCGGGGACACTGTGTGCTTTCGTTTCAATTTCAAATCAATCCTCTCGGGTGAATCACTTATTTTGATGCTGACTAATTGTTGAAGTCGTGTTTTTTTTTTGCGAGTTACTGCGTGCGTTTGAATGAATCGAGTACTATTTGGCTGTACGCGTGAGCTATTTATTGATATTATGAGTTGTTGTTAGCATTTTTTATTGCTATTTACAATATTGATGCTAAAATAGAAGATAAGTTGAAGGTGAATATTTTTAATGGTGAATGAGATAAACTAAACTGAAAACCTATAATATTGATAAATTTTGTAAAAACTTACGTGTCTCGTACTAATTTGGAATATTGAAAAACACACTGTGTAAACTACAGTAGAAACACGTATCATCTCAGACCAATGTTGATAAAAGTATGATCCTGAATATTGAAATGCATTATATCATTTCAAACATCTCTTGTACACAATGTTACGTAAAAACGATTTTTGAATCACGTATTACTTTCCAAATAAATATTATTGGCGAAAGAATATGATTTGAGATGACAAACCTTCTATAAACAATTATAAGATGACAAGTTTTTAGAATAAATTATTATTAATGGTAAATTTGATAGCTAAGTAAAAAAATGTATCATCTCCAACAAAATTTTTTTTAACATATCTGAAACTGTTTTAAAGAAACATATAATCTCATGTGATGATACTTAAAATCGTGTAAGAAAATTAAAAAAAAATGATGTACATTTTTCAATACAATTTGAGATGATACGTTTCAATCTCCAATCACGAGATGCTGCATTTTCGAAACAAAACAAAAATACAGATGATACGTTCCTCCACTCACCTATCGATCTGCGCTACAACTACTGCCAGTAGCCATTCCCAAAATGAAAATCCACCGCTCAAAGAGACGCGCCTAATCGGAGGCAAGACTCCCAATCCCAGCAAAGGCCGCATCGAAAAATCCCCGCTGAGCGCCTAATCGAGCTTTGATCCACCCGCGCTTTTTTTCCCCGACCAAAAGCCCCGCAAAGGCTCGAACAGCAAAGACAAAACGCACACACGCACGTAGGGATCGAGCGCCGCGGTATCACCCTCCTCCCGAGCGAAAAACGCATCGCGCTAATCTCGAAATTGCGTGCCGGCTTTCGAGCGAAAGCTCCCGGCGCGCCCTTTGTCCCGCTCTTCGGTGATTTTTCCATCCTTTCGGGCCGTGTATTTTGGAAATCACCTGCTTTCGACCCGCGTTTTTGCGGTCGGGGGGAAAAACCGGCGGCGCACGGCTCGTTACTTCGGGGAGACAAAGGCGTTTCGTCGAAGCTCTGCAGAGGATGCAGTCGAATCGCGCGGTTAGGTTTTAGACTTCTAAAGAGAGAGAAAAACGTTGATCGACCTGAGTGGCTTTTCGAAAACGTCAGCCGCGTGCTGGGAATCCGAGAGCTCGGGGGCAGGCGATGGAGCGATTTTCCGGGATCGGCTACAAGGAAAGCTACTCCATGCCCGAGCCGCGTTTATGGACTACATTCGACCTACATCACGCCTCGCCTTCGTCGTACTCACGTTCTTTTTACTTGGTGCGTTTTGCGGAAAAAAAAATGTTCTTTTTGGGACGGGGCTCGAATGAAGAATGACGCGCCGAGAGTAACTCACCGACTTCTTATTTTTAAAATATGGAGGTGTATGTAGCATGTGCAGCGAAGGTTGAGAGCGAGCTTATGTTTTGTACTCACACGGAGGAGTTTAACCAAAATTCATTCACAGACAAATTGTTCTCGTACATTTTTCCATATTCAATTGATCTCTGATAATTGTTATCAACATACTTGTAATCGATACGTCATTCTATAATGTATTCTCATTAATAACGCTAGAGTAATCAATATTTCTTGACACATCGTAGTGACTGAGTGATCTCGCATTTCTTCAACTGAACGGCTATTTCGATATTTGGACTGATAGTTTGAAGGCCACATGATTCCAATCCAATGCATCAACAAAATCCCCGTAATCTTTTTCCTGTGAATTTTCATTTCTAGTTAACCGATGTATGTCGTGCACTAATATATCAATAAATGGTACCCTCGTTAGAGTCATGGATGGATTACGAAAAACTACGAGTGGAAGCAAAAAGAATCGCTCAAATTTTCCTCCGAAATCATATATACAGCCGCTTCAACTCCTTGAAAAAAAGATCAATCAATCCCACGCGCTCGCGAGTCACAATCGAAACAACCAAACGACGCGCTCGCTCTACTCCGCTGACCTCAAAAAAGTCGCGAACCAGCACCCGAGGCGTCAGGAACGATCGAGAAAAAAAGACCCCGACGACACCCGCATCGCGTCCACTCTGTCCTCGGGGACGACAAAAAAAAAAAAAAGTTACAACACTACCCTCCGCCCCGCGCGCAACAACGATCGTCCGCGCAGGGGTAGCTCGCTCCAAAGTAGGCTGTATCGATAAAAAAAAGCCCCGAGCGGCTGTCGATCCGTCCTTCCGGCGTTAACGCGCCGGCATCTAAGGAAACAGCCTGGATTTGAAAGAGCCTTTGACAACAACAACTGCGCCAGGGGGTGGGGGTACACTACAATATACATCAGCGCGTCGACCTAAATTGAAGCGCGCGCGCGGGCATTCAAGCGGCCCCGTCGTCGCCGCGAAACGGGTATAATAGAGGCGCGACTGACAGAAACTGACAGGCCGTCTCCTCGGCGCGTATTCAGCTCGATGGGATTATGCGCGCGGTGTGCGTATACGCGCGTTTTGTACTGCCGACTGTACGGGAGGAGGAGGAGGACGGATCCGAAAATCGGTAGGTGTGGGCTGGGGCGGAGGCGAGGAGCAGCGCTCTTGTTCGCCGGGGATCGGTGGCTTTTGTTTTCATCAATTTTTTTGGTTGCCTTCTTAATGGATTTGGAAAAATTGAAGAGAAAATTGGTGTTCATTTTAATATGGTATAAATATGAAGCGTATCGCGGGAATTTTTTTTTTTCCTGAAATTATGTGCTGTTTTATCGATACAAATTCTAGCGCTCTGTTGCTACCGCGAATTTCTGAGATAAACCTTAGCGTACGGTGCTTTATTTCAATAAGCAATACAGTCTTTTTGACAATAAGTTCGAAATAAGTCGTCGGGATTAAAGTTTACAATACATGTGCGTAAAATGTCACGAACTACAAATTTTGATTAGTATGTACATATTACGAAGAAATCGAGCGAGTTACGTAAGATGTGAAAAAATATCGAAGTTCATCCACATACGTAGAACTCAATGAGATCGATGATTTTTTACACGCGCTCGCAGTTCGAGGATTTATTCGTATCAGATTTATGCACATGATGTACATAAACTTGAAAATCGCGAGTATATTATGTGTAGAAGAGAGAAAAATTTCCCTGAAGTGTGTAGAAATGATTTATTTCCCCTTCACCTCCAAGCGTCACGCACAATCTGAATAGGTAAAAAAATCCCAGAGGGTTAGCTCATTTCGCCAGTTTTGTGTATAAGGATAAGGCACCGGGAACGAGTTCGCGTAACAAAGTTAAAAACTTAAGCTGCTTACAACGAATGCGCTCTCTCGACTTGACACAGTTCGCAAGTGCTCGCTTACACCGCTTTTCTGGTATTGCAAGGCTCTCGTCACATGTACGGAAGCTTTCCAAAGATTTGCGTTTTTCTTTTGAAAATAAAAGAAAAATAAAATATAAAAATACCTAACGTCACGCGCGCTCGAGACGAATATGACTTTCAAAAATCGCATAAACAGCTTTTCTCGGCGATATTTTTATAACAGGAAAGATTGACGGATCACGTGATGAAAGCTTTTTTTATTTTTGGTACGATTGACTTGGACCGATCACGTGTTCTGTTCAATACTTTGACTATATTATGAATAATTTTCTTGTGAATGATGAAACACATTTTACTAACGTAAACTGTTCCAACTTGCTTAAAAACTGAAATTTACTTCGTACAAACAACATTACCTCTTAACTGGCTGGGCGCGATTCTATAATCTGCGTCTGGACGTTGAAAATCCGACAATGATGAACTTTGTCTTGATGTTGAAATTTGCTTTCAGCATAGCGTCAAAATGTATGATGTATAGCTTGTCGTCAAAGGCACTGTTGCGCTTGAGTCAAGATGGCGTCTTTCCGTCTTGGCACCTCCTACTACACTGACTGTCACGCACAGAAAAGCTGCGTGAATTCCAAAATCACGTTATGAGTAATATGTAGCGTGAATCATGGGCTGCGTTCCGCATGTGTTTTAAGGTGCACACCAATAAGCGCAGTGAGACCAGTTATGCGCAGTAACCAATTTAAATTAAATCGACTACCGCGCATGACTGTATTCTCACTGCGCTTACTGGTGCGCACCTTAAAACACATGCGGAACGCAGCCATGGCCGCGTGATGGCTTGATCCTACTACGCAGTTGCGAAGCGCATGAGCGCACTGGGAAAAACCGCGCATTTCTATGCGCGATGGGAAGTGCGTCAAGTGTGTGGCAGTCAGTGTAGTTGGAGACGTGAAGACGGCAAGACGCCATCTTGAATTAAGCGCAACAGTGCCTTTGGCGATAGGTTATACAACGTACCTTTGGACGGGATGCTGACAGCAGCTTCCAGCGTCAAGATGTAGTTTACATTGTCGGACTTCGAGCGTACAGACGCAGCTTCTAGCATCACGTCTAGTCAGTTGAGAGGTTTTATTGTTTGTACAAAGGAAAATTTTATTTTTTTAACACTTAACGTTTGTCAAATGAGTTTTACTCAATTTCTTTATGTTGTTTATACAGGGTACTTTTAGGCTTATGCATGTTATTATGTTAAATTTTCGAAGAATTAAAATTTCACGCTATAGTTGCCTTTTATATGCTGGAAGTTGATTCCCGCATCCTGTGAAAATGTACCTTTTAAGTACGCTTGCTTCCCCTTCCTTCACTCTGACTTTCTCGATCCGTGTATATCTATCTCTATCGTTGGGCTGTATCGAGCTCTATGAACACGAACCAGTGTGTTCTCCCAGCCCAAAATTTCTCTCCGTGTATGTAGGTATGGAACACTGGACATCTTCATTTGATATTTATACACGAATACTTTTTGCATAAATAAACAAGAAAGCCCACTTTTACGTATTGCAGATCGTCTACGTTAATTATTTAAGTGATCAATGTTGCATGAATAGACAAATAAAAAAAACGTCTTCATTTACTTTTTGAGATAATTAAATTATGTTTCAATAATAAAATCCTGTATAAATAAGTACACACTGCAAGGGATCTTTCTTAATTCTGTAAATTAATGTATGCATAGTTAGTATTGAAGAACATACGTAAAAGATAGTAACGCATTACGTGGCATTTTTGTTACTCATCTCTATGGATAAATACCTTGTTATTAAAAAAAATTTCCCTTAGTACCACGATTAGTATTTGTTGACTATTTTAATGATTGAATTATGTATCGCTTAATAAATGAGCTTAAGTAACTTACATTAATCAATTAAATATTTGTTATCGATATACCTATAAAAAAACGAAGATGTATTGCAGTACGTAGGGATTCGCTGATTTGTTTCCAAATATACTTTATAAAATAAACCAAAATTCCTTGAAGTACGTATTTATACAGGATTAGCTCGTTTGTTGATTGAAAAATCTCGGAAAAATGATTTATTCATCTCAAAAAATAAATAAAAACTCTCTGTGTTACGTTTATCTTACTTATTTATTCTTGCAATACTTATTAATTTAAATAATAAACGTAAACATGATGCAGTGCGTAGAAGTTAGATTGTTTGTTTATTAATGAAAAATTCATCCGTATAGGTTGTATCAAATGATGATGTCCAGTGTTAGCTTATATGTATATAGGGACTTACTTGAACAGTGGTTTCTGCAAACAATGTTGCTAATGCAAAATTAGAAAAAAAAATTTTTTTTTCTGAACTGTCACCTTTTTTGATCAAAAATTGAACCGACACCTTCTACGACCAAAATCTGAGTCGACTCTTTCTATTACTCAACTGTCGATGTACTAACTGCAAAACGGAGAGCCAGATTTCATCAAACAAACCAAATCGCTCTCGCCACCGATAGTTCATCAAACAATAAACCAGAGTCCGCGCCGAAGCGGAACCGTCCTCTGTCCGCCCGAGACGCACGCAAACAAACGGAGGGAACAGAGCCACCTACGGAGGAGCAGAAACCCTCTCGAAGAAGAAGAAGACACAACGCGAGACAACAGCGGCCGAAGATTCCGGTCAAACTTGCGAAATTCGCTATCTCGGCGCCCGGATCCGCGCTCCACTTTGTGTGCATGCACAATCGCTGTACGAAGGGCGAGGAAGATACCGCGCTCCGTCTTCTTCCGCCTCTTCTCGCGTAACAGGTAAGATGATGCGCAAGATAGGTACTGCTCCTCCGTCCCGGTTTCTTATGCTCGAAAGGGTGGTTACATCTCGGGATCGATCTGGGAGCGAGGGTCGGTGTTGGAAGATCGGTTCGTATAAGGGGGTGTAGGGGAGGGAGTTTGGGTTTTGTTACTGCGGAATTGTCGGGCTGCTTCTCGGACTTGGGATGGTGATTGTTGTGTTTTTCAAGGAATTCTATACCACGAACATCAAATAAATAAGGTGTGGATAATTTATTTTATTTTACAACAAAATTATTGTTTTTCATGCGTTGGTGGAAAGCTTGTACCATAAATAATCAGAAAATGTACTCTGGTTCGTTTTTGTGTTATTGATGAACATTAATTCAAATATGACCAAATCGACCATTTGTACTGTGTGCGAGTTTAGGAAAACAAACAATCGTCTATGAAATTAGACATTAATCAGGTAGATTTCAAATATTCATAAAATCATTGTTAACTAGAGATTACAAGCTATTGTTTACTAATTGTTAACTGATCTCAAGTGTTCTAAAGAGACCGTAAGCTGTAGTAGGCTTAGGTCTGACCAAACACGGCCTTTTTCTACTTCGGTGTGTTTAGAAAGGCATACTGTTGGCTCTGGACGTGCCTGCTGGCGCTATCTGCTTTGGGCCATCTGCCGAGCCAAATTGCTCAAGTATTTGGATCGGCACTATTGATAACTTTATTTTTTTGAACAAATTAATCGATAGTTTAGCCATCATTTATGTCAAGCATTAGGATTCGCACTACTTTTATGGTTGCTGGCGTCGAATGAAAAATACTTCAGTACAAAGAAAAATGTGTACTATTTATCATCAACATAAAACTTGACGCGCAATAAGTGACCAAAGAGTAAACATAGTTAGTTGACAGAACGTGCGATGTAACACTTGCGTTTGTTAAAATTGATGAGTGCACATTATTCATTACAAGGAAAACGGGAGATGCAATAATCGTTTCTATCGTACACGTGCAAATTCATAAATTACAACACGACAAACAAAAGTAATAGTTCGATAAGACAGAAAGTTTGAACCAGAAAACAATTAATTACGTACAAATATTCATTGGAAGATTTTTAAAATTAGAAAATTCCTCAAATCGCCCTTCCAGTACTCTCTATGAAGTACTAGCTGCGTACTACACGTGTGTAACTGCACAGATGCTCCGTCGTTTTCCATCACGTAACTCGTGATATTCACAGAATCATCTAACACGAGCCTTTTACAGCACAGCAGCAGTCTGGCAGACAAAACAGTGCTTCGAATCGTTCAACCATTTTACTCTTTCCAACGAAACATCACGCGAAGCAAATCCAAACTTATCTTAGGTCCGAGAAATTCGAAAAAAAATGGAAAAAATTAATTTAAACCAATTCGGTTTGAAAATATTTTTCAAACAGTCGGCTGACAATACCTAGTGTCGTTCGCAGCAAGATCCATCCTTGGTCACAGCCAAAACACCTCCTCCACATCGTTCCGACACACGAAACGCGTCGCGCAACCGACGGAGCAAAAAAAAAAAAAAAAAAAAGCAAAACCGGGCGAGAGCGCGCGCAGAAAAAAAGCATATCCGCACAAACGCTTCCACATCCACGAAACGCCATCAGCGTGCGCAACAACTCCACCCCGCACCCCCCGAAATCCCAAACATTGTCGGGCGTGCGGACACAGAGGGAGTCGGAGAGAAGTGACGAAGACAGACGGACACTCTCATCTCCGGGCGCACAAAGCACGCCCGTCATCATCCTCGGAGCCCGGCGTCGGTGGCCCCGTTTCCAGTTCGGCATATCCGTATCATTAGGCTTGCGTAACCGCACTCGGCTCTCCGCACACGTGTGTCTGCACGCGCATTTCGGCCGAGAGAGAGAGAGGGTGCGTACGTACGCAAGGGCCAATTGTCTTACCGCACCGCTGAGCCACCCCCCCCCCCCCTATATAGCCTTTGATTGAACGAAAGGTATGCGGGCGGGATGCGTTGTATTGTCCACGTATATAAACTGCGCGTAACTGAATCACCCCACGGGGGACGGAGAGCTGCGTTATAATGATCCGTGCGAGGCTGGCCCGGTATTGCGCGCGGAGCGATTGCGTTTGGGCCCTCGCGGACCGACGCGTCGCCGTTGTTTCCTTCGCACGGGTGGTGCGGTATAGGTTTGAGGGCGGATGTGCGCGGTTGTCGGGGCTTTGGGAGCGGATTAGCCGTGATTGGTGGGTGAAGGGGGAGATATAATTTTGCGGAGCTTTTTTTAACGTCTTTGAATAATTTTGTGCCGATTGGTTGGGTTGGGTTGACGATGACGATACAGTGGCGGGATTGGAAAAAGGTAGAGGTTTGGTATTTTGGCGTGATCTAGATTCTTTTGGTACATTTGTAATGAGGTTGTGTCGCAGACAAGCTCATACTGAAAAGTAATATTTTTGAGTAGAAATGCTACAGTTAGGAAAAATATTATTCACTCGTAGGATGATTGTTCAAAGAAGCGATAAAATCTTTCAGATTTTTGGCCCAAATTTGGTCGACAATCAAATGAATTTTTCATCAATCCTTGAATTTAGAACAATCTAAAAGGAAAATTGGATCAAGCATTAATTTATTTGAGGAACGAATCTTATTGTTTCGTCTGCAAATAATGTTGTTGTAGTGCAACAGTTACGTTGTAAAAAAAATGTTGAGTCAACAAATTAATAATAACACAGTGGAAGCGAAGAGTATATTGTTTGAATTACGTTTCAACTTATTTACTTCAGCCAAACAAATCTTATTTGAATTTTGAATTGAACAGTGATTACCGATATCACAAATCAAATAGAACAAAGGATTCACCGCGTGCTTATATAGATACCTAATACAAATTATAGAAAAATAGTACGTATCAAAAAATATTTTTACATTGAGAGTAATAAAACTTTTTACTTACAAATAGTCACGCTTAACTTTTTGCAAACAAATTATTTTGAAGAAATTCCTATAAATTCTCTGTACAATCGTTGAAGCCCTGCAGAATCTAAATCAATTGAAAATATTTTTTTTTAAAGTAGTTAACTATTGTTGACTTCGATTCTAAACAAATACATGATCCAAATGCATGAACAAATACAGTACAGTATCCGAGCATGAAAAATTAAAACAAAATTATCCGTCAATCCTTAAACCACCCCCCCTTATGAGCTCCATCAACTTTTACCCTCAGGCCCCAAAAAAATCGATCGTACTAATTACTTTAAAATACAATTTCTCACATTTTCTCTTGAATAAAAACCATCGCGTCCATTACGCGTCCCCGTAAAAAAAAAAGCGCGGTGACGCAGAGCATTAGCGGTAAAAAACCAGCTCCCACCAACCCGAGCACTTTATTTTTCCCGGCTTTCTCTCTCGCAAAATAACCCGATAACAGAGTCAACGATCCCCCCTGCCCCTCGTACCCGCATACTCCCCGAGCGAAGAATCCCCCCCGAGCTTTTAATTTTTTCGATACACCGCCCTCGCCGGGCATTAACAAACCCGCACACGAAAATTCTCGCCCACCAGCTCAGTTTCCGTCGTTTTTCGATAGGTACGACCCGATGTCTAAGCGCCGCGTTAATCGCGACTCGATGCCCCCCTTCTCACGTTAATTAATTCCATACCCCCGACCCAGGGCGAGGGGGTCGCAGGTGGCGCGCAGATAAGTGCTCTTTTCATTAAAACCACAAACGGAAAAAAAA